>KE814625.1:27433-44988 GCA_000465285.1 Eidolon helvum
CTCTCCCCATCCTTCTTCCCATCTATCTCCCCTTCCCCTCCTCCCTATCATGTCCTTATGAAAAGCATCTTAATCCTACCTCCTTTTTGAATCTCTAGTGATCTCCACCTTTTCCATATTTTCTATTTCACTTATAAACATTCCCACACCAACTAGCACTAGTTAGGTAGTCTTTTATTTTCTCATCTATATCAGTCTTTACTCTTCTAATGATATTGTGAGGCCAAAAACCATTTCAGATGCTTCTTTTGTATTCCTTATTGTCTCTATCAATAATAAATACTTATTTCACTAAGTAGCCCTTGGTAATAACATTTCAGTTACATGACAGAGATACAATTAATTGAGCCTCTTCTATATACTAGGCACTGTATACATTATCCTATGTAGTCCTCACATCAACTTTATGAAATGAGAAGTATATCCTTTTGCAGTGGATGCTATTGAAATCACACAGATAATAAGTGATAGGGGGACAAGGATTTAAACTCGGATCTGACTTCACAGCCCATGAAAATAAACTACTACATTTCACTATCTTCAGTATATCTGTGCCTAGGGAACAAATTTAGACAAGCAATAACCCTTTTAGGAGCCTGAGGATTCCTAGCGGACTTATTCATTAATTTTCTCTATACTTATCAGAATTTGTTGAATCCTTAAAATGAAGAAGCTTTAGAAACTTGTACATAGCAGTGAAAGTAGACAGATGGTGATTCGAGAAGCAAAAAGAAGAGGCAGGCAGTAAAGACAGACACCCACAGATATGAATTGAACAACCCATTTGTTCCCTCTTTAACCCTTGAGCTTGAAACCTAATTTGTGATCTCACCACAAGTCTAGTAAACTGCTCCTCAAGTCCCATTCTCTTTGACCTCTGTATAGCACTTCCCATTGTGACCTCTTACTCCTTGAGCCTTTCCTCCTTTATTTTCCGTGACAGTCTGCTGATTCTCAGATTATTGCTCTTTCTTTGGTTTCATTGTCTGGCTCTTTTTCTCATCCTATAAGCAAGCATTCCCTCAGGTTCTGCCCTTGACCCTCTTCTCTCCTTCTAGATTCTCTCCCTTGACCTAATCCATTTTCATTGTGTCAGCTCTCATTCGTATGCAGAATGCCCTCATTCATATGCAGAATGCTCGCACATCTATAGGTCAGCAATCCAGACCTCTCTCCAGGGCTTTAGTCCCACATTTCAAACAGCTTGTCAAGTAGCTTCACTAGCACTTCAGTGCGTCCAAAAATCATATATCATCTGTTTCTCTCAAGCCTCCTGTTTCTCTCCTGGGGACCCTATTCTTGAATGACATTGACATTCTTCAAGCCACATCTCTCTTGATGATCCCCACAACAATCATTCAGTTGCCTAGACCTGCTGATTTTATGTCCTCAATATCTGTTGGCTCTGTCTCTCAGTTCCCATTGCCACAACTTTATTACTACCTGATTAATCTCTCCAGAGGACAGTTCTGATCATCTTTAATTCTCTATTCAAAATTTGCAAGGATTAAAAGTGTTAAGAAGAAAGGAAGGAAGAAAGGAAGGAGGGAGGGAGGGGAGAAGAGGAAAGAAAAGCCTCTTTAGCTAGACATTCAAGGCCCCAAACTTCTTTCCTTTATTTCTTGATCCACTGAGCACAACAGACTCCACTGCCACTCTCTCTACCTCTTCTAAACACAAGTATCTGTATCTTTTTCTCACTTACATTACAGTTATTATTAGTGTTTATGTTTTATCTCTACTACTAGAGATCATGGGCTCTCATCTTGTTCACTTAGTACCCCAACATTGTGCTTTAACACCTGGTAGGAGTTCATGGAAGGTTTTTTTTTTTTTTTTTTTGTTTTTTTTTTTTTTTTTTGGTTTGTTTGTTTGTTTTTGGGTTTTTTGTTTGTTTGTTTGAGTAAAGAAGTATGACTTTGACAACACTTGCCTCCAGTTACTGCTCTTTTGCCCAGAATGAAAAGTAGATGGAAGAATTCCCCATTGTATACCTGTTTGGTTTACCTCCCTTTCAGTTCTTTCTGTGTCTCAAATTCCCCATTCCTTTGTCAGGAACATGGTTTGTGAGGTCTGAGTTAGGGGAGAGGTTCTTGCAAGGCTTCATCTCTGAAGTTAGTCACTACTGTGGCTGTATAGAGCATCTAGTCACTGGTTATTTCTGGGAAAGTTACTGTATTCTCTAACCACTTGGGTCTGCTGAGTGTAAAGTGAGGACAGAAGGTGTCTTGCTGCCCCCATGAGTATTTCTGGTAATTCATAGCCAAGCCATCCATGGCAGGAAGTTTCCTCAGCAGTTTCCTCAGATGCATACAATTCCAGAGACTGACTCTGTCCTCAACTGTAGCCTGATTAATCTTAACTCATGGTAAGAAAGTGCTCAAATAATGATAAGGACATGTCAACAGGACATAGGAACCAACTTAAAAGGGCTCCCATTGGTCAAATCT
Organism: Eidolon helvum; assembly: GCA_000465285.1. Taxonomy (NCBI): domain Eukaryota; kingdom Metazoa; phylum Chordata; class Mammalia; order Chiroptera; family Pteropodidae; genus Eidolon; species Eidolon helvum. Next base: position 29,884 of record KE814625.1, read on the forward strand.
GGGACTATTTTAGCATCAAAATAAATAATGACAGTAACAGTAACCTACAGAATAAAATGAGAATCCATGAGTTCATACTGACATAATAAGTGAATAAATACATCAATGAGAGTGAGAAAGCTCTTTTAGTAGAATGCCAAATGATAAATGAGTAAGGAATGATAAAGTTAGGAAAATCATCATTTGACAAGCGTCAAGGTAATAATTGATTTATGCAAGAATTATCAATGGGTTCTAAACTAATGGATGAAAATTTAATGAGGAACAGGATATCTGCATAGTCTCAAAGTACTATTACAAAGGAAAAATAATAACTTTGCTGTAGAGAAACCTGGCAGCTATCATCTTAACTAAGGATCAAAGTTAATATCAACAGTAATGGGACAAACTGACATCATGAACTCCTTATATGATGTAATCAGGACACAACATCACTTTTGTAGAATTCCTGCCCAAAATGCACAGTGTCAATCTTCTCATGAAGAAACCTCAGACAAACTCAGATCAAGAGTAGTTGTTTAATGGATATAGAGTTTTAGTTTGGAAAGATGAAAAGAGTTCCAGAGATTGTTTGCACAACAATGTGAATGTGCATAATGCCACCGAAGTGTATACTTAAAAATGGTTAAGATGCTAAATTTTGTTATGTGTATTTTGCCACAATTTTTAACAATAAAAAAATTAAAGAGCATTCCACAAAATATCTTCACTAAGTCATGAAAGACAAAGGCTATGGAACTATTCTAGATTAAGGAGGACTAAAGAGAAATAACAACTAAATACAACTTATGTGATTCTGGGTTGAACCCTGGATCAGGAAATACATAAATGTATATATACACACATATGCATACATACATACACATATATATTACTATAAAGTAAAATATCGGGACAATTAGTTTAAATATGAATAAGATTATAGTAATGTCACCTTCCTAATTTGGATCCTTGTACTGTGGTTATGTTAAAGAATGTTATTGTTCTTAGGTATCATACACAAACATTTGGGGAATAAAGGGTCATTTTGTCTGTAATTTACTCTCAAATAACTCAGAAAATAATAATATAAATACATATATGAAAAGAGAAAGAATGATTAAATACAGGAAAATGTTAATTATGGAACGTGAGTGAAGGGAATACAGCATTTCTTAGTATTATTCTCGCAACTTTTCTGTAAATCTGAAATTATTTCAAAACAAAAAATTACAAAAAGGAGTTCAATGTTGGACATATGGAGTTTGAGATATATGTTAGACATTTACATGAAGACGTCAGGCAGACAGGTGTACTGTATTCTGAAGTTTGAGATAAAGGTTTGGCTGAAGATTAAAAATTGGGAGTCTACATATAAATGACATTTAATGCTATGAGACTTGACAAGATTACCAAGGCAGTAAGTTTTGGAAGAATAGAACCAAGAATTGAGTCCTGGAACAATACAACATTATTTAATTCATATCTCTCTCAATAATGTTCACTTCACTTTTAGTTAGTTGTTCAAGACAAAGAATTTGGATTTGTTTAAAAGCAAGTTGTGAAGAGAGAAAAAAACACAATTAACAGCTGAGGATGGAATTATTATCTGTTTCCTGTCTCCAGCATTTGATGACTCTAGCTCTTTTTTTTTTTTTCCAGTCGTTTTGGTGCCTGGTTGCCAGCAGGTTGTCCACGGAGATTATCTGTGTTCTAGAAGTGAAGTCATCTTGCAGGGTAGAGAGCAGCTGGATAGAAATAGGCCTGCCTATCTCACGGCAGGGCAGAACTTTGGAGTGCAAACAGTCTTTCATTCAAATCGCAGGCAAACTTCCTGATGCTGAAATCAGCCCTCATCTCACAAGCTCATCTCATCAGTTTCCTGGTAGAAAGCAGCTGTGCTGGCAGGGATAGAAACCCCTGGCTAGCCATAATTAGATCTAAAAGAGCACCCCTTGTTTTCCCTTTAGTATGCATGTCTTAATGTCTGCCAGTGTGAATGGCAGTGGGGTTTGGGGGGTTGAACTTAAAGTGAGTGAGCAACAGAGCATAATGATCATGACTCCCCCACCCCCACCGTTGGATCACATTTGCATTGCCTTTGATTAGTCTCTTTATTTGAAACTAATGTCTAAGGTAGTGTGTAGTGTTGTCTCTAACTTTTAGCAAGAACTAGAAATAGAACTCTGGTTGTTCACTTGTATGGAGATTTGCTGCAACTCTGTTCTTTCACACCTTCATTGTGTCTTGGAAATTATTTACTTATCTTCTAGGAAGGATCATTCACTCCAACCAACTAATAATAAGCATATCTAAATCTTGTAGAGTGCTTTGCAATTTACAGGCACTTATATATCTATTATCTCATTTAATCTTGACAACAGAACTAAAAAGGAGATAGTCTTACCCCCATTTTGTAGAGAAAGAAACAGCTTAAGATCATATACCACCAGAAAGCTAATGGACTCTCTTTTCCCTGACGAATTGGTGAGAAAGAACCTGAGTTTCTACATTGATCCAGTTGAGGAAATGTAACTATATTAATCCCATCATCTAATAAAGTCTCTCCAGTGTGGTGGTGGAAATGCCTCACACAAAAGATAGAACATTTTTAAAACACCTACCAGAGGCAGATGAGAGGTCTCAGTCTCATGAGCCTTGAGAAATTTATCTTGTTGTAATTTGGAAACAACAGAAGTCAGATTGACTGAGATTATTGTTTCTTGTGTAGTGTGTGACCATTCTGTTTTTTCTGTAAAGAACGGAGAGACAAAGAATATATTTTCTTGTCATCACTGGCAAGCACCTTCTAGGTTAGAGAGAGAAAACTGTCACTGTTGAACTTCAGCAATAGAAAAACTCACCTCTAGAAATCAAGCCCAGGGAAAAAAGTCTCTCATTTTGGCAGCAAAGCTACATCAAGAAAACTCAGGGGAAGGGAGACAATAGTCAAAGAGGCAGTTTCTCATATGGAGAAAGACTAGATTCTGGCGACATCCTAGGTTGTCCCCCCAGGCACACTGGAGGGAATGTGACTAACCACAAGAGAATGTGTTGATAGCAGTTTTCCTTCACAGCCTTACTGCAGTAGGAATTTCTACTGAGCTTGATCCATTCTACTTTCCTAGAACCAGAAATACGTTTTCTTAAGAGACCTCAGGAGTGGTATCTTTGAGTATGGTTTGAGGAGAGGAGTAAACAGAGAAAAGGGCAGTGATGAAGGCTGGTTTTAGAATCTTAGAGCAAAGATTCTGTGAAGCACAGCAGTTAGAGCATCTCACTTTGGATGAAAACCAAGTAATAGTAGAGAGCTACTCTCTAGGCCTTTATTATCATAAGGATCATTTGCCTTCTGGTGTCAGCAGCATTATTCTGGTAAGGTAGGTCCCTGTGTCTCTCCCCATGAAAGCAGGGGCTTAACCCTCCTTTCTTTTCCTTCTAGCAGACATGACCAGAGTATATCTGAGCAGTCCTTATTTGGATTTGTACATATTAGTTCAGTGATTCTCACATGGGCCTCACATTGGAATCATGGGGAGCTTTAAAGAAATACTGATGCGTGTATCATTTTTTAAAAGCTCCCTCACATGATTCTAATGTATAGCCAAGGTTAACAATACTGTTCAAGAGCAGTGATTCTCAAATTTTGATGTGTAAGTGAGTATCTTGGGATCTTGTTAAAAAGTAGTTTCTGATTTCAGTAGATCCAGGGTGGAGCCTGAGAGTCTGCATTTTTCACAAGTTATCAGGTGATGTAGAACACCATCAGAAGCAAAAATTTACAGCAATGGCTCTCAAACTCTAGCCACATAATAAAAAATAATCACCTGGAGAGACTTCTAGAGTCCCATTCCACATGTAAAGAGCTTGAAAGTTGCCGATCTGTCCTAACAAATAAAAAGCTGAACAGACTGAAAAATCAACTCTTCTTAGATCCAAGAGAGGACACCGAGGAAACCACTGCCCCCAAGCCTGGAGGGACAGGCGAATACAGTGAGTCGTGGCTTATAGGATCAGAGACTTGCAAGCAAGCGGAAACTGCCAAGGGAACAAGTGCCTGGGTAGGAAAACCTGAACTGTTATTGTAGAATCCTGGAGGCTCAGTTTGGACAACTCAGAGTTAAAAACTCCAGGGGGACCTAGTCATAATATGCCTCTCACCATATAGTAAGATTTGCCAGCAGAAGCTCTTCCAGGTTCCCACAGTAAATATAAGAAAAATCCTTTTGCTCTTCTGGCAGGAGGGAAGGGAAAAGGAACAATTTTGAAATATACCAGGTACTCTGGTCTTTTTAACAAAGCCCACCCTCAGGAGAAACTGGGTAACCAGATCTTACTCTGAGAGGATGAAAAGCAGCAGGAACTCTCATTCATGGGGGGTGGAAATGTAAAATGGTACAGCCATTTTGGAAGACAGTTTGGCAGTTTCTTCCAAAACATATTCTTAATGTATGATCTAGTAATTGGGCTCCTTGGTATTTACCCAAAGGAGCTGAAAACTACATCCACACCAAAACCCTCAATGGATGTTTGTAGAAGTTTTGTTCATGATTGCCAAACCTTGGAAGCAACCAAGGTGTCCTTCAGTAGGTGAATGAATTAATAAATTGTGATGTAGCCGACTATTATTCAGTGCTAAAAAGAAATGACCTACCAAGCCATAAAAACACATGAAGAAACTTAAATGCATATTACTAAATGAAAGAAGCTAATATGAAAAGGCTAAATACTGTATGATTCCAACTATATGACATTCTAGAAAAGGCAGAACTATGGAGACATCCAAAAGATCAATGATTGCTAGAAGTTACAGGAAAGTGAGGGATGAATAGGCAGAGCACAGGGGACTTTTTAGGGCAGTGAACCTATGCTATATGATTTTATAATGATGGTTACCTGTCATTATACATTTGTTCAAAGCCATCTAATGTACACCACCATGAGTGAACCCTCCTGTAAACTGTGGACTTTGGGTGATTATAATGTGTCAATGTAGGTTTCTCAATTGTAATTAGTGTATGACTTTGGTGAGGGATGTTAATCACCAGGGAGGCTGTCGGGTGGGTGGAGAGTGGTTAGGAAGTATATGGGAAATCTCTGTACCGTTCTCTTAATTTTTCTGTGAACCTAAAACTGTTCTAAAAGAATAAAGTTATCTTTAAAATATTTTAAGAATATCACCCGGGGAATTTTTAAAATGTACCAATGGTGATCCTGCTCAGACCTATTAAGTCAGAATCAATAGGAGGTAGGGTCCAGGCAGGAGTATTCTTAGGTTCCTCTGGTGATTCTGTTGTGTGGAATAGATTTGGCCACCTTGGTTCTAGATCTGCCCTGCACTAGCCACTAACCACATGTGGGTATTTTAAATTACCAAAAACTCAGAGCCTCAGTTGCATTAGCCACATTTCAAGTTGCATCAAGCTATAAGTGGTTAGTGGCTTCCATATTACATAGCGTAAATATAGAACATTACTGTTAACATGGAAAGTTTTATTGGCTAATATTATAAAATTTAGAGCAATTCTATACAACAAATACTCCCAAAGAGTTTTCTTATTTCTAACATTGTTACATTCTGTTCTCTTAGTTAAAAACAATTAGATTTTATCTAAAAGGAAGCCAAATGATAGTAGTTTCTGTTTTATTGCAGTTTACGATAGTTATTTTCAGACAGTCCTGTTCTCCCATCCTCCTAGTAGAATATTTTGTGAGCTTGTGAAAGAACAAATTGGTTGATCACTGTTTCTTTATAAGGAGAGCTGCCTGTATCAGAAGTTGAAGCAAAGTTGTATATGTATGAGGGGAGTAGGCTGAGACAGGCTCTTTGTTAAACTCTGAAGTTGTTTGGTGACATGTATTTATTAGTGTCAACATTAAATTTAAAAGAAAAATTAAATTAATTTATTTTAAGAATTTTTTTCTTAGGAACTTACAACTTTTTCCTCAAATAAATAATTGGTCATACTCAGATAACCCAACCTAAATTGGATATTTCTATTGTTGGGACAGTTCTCAAGTCTGAAACTACAAGTCATATTTAAACAAAACAAAAAAAAAACTCAGAACAATCTCCAATTAGAAGTCTGCTAAAAAACAACAACAACAACAAGTTTCAAGACTCATTAATGGAGAATATTTATAGTCTCTGTTTCTAAATTCAGTTTATAACAGGAAGCAAATATTCTGTTCACAGTAGTATTTTTTTTTTTTTTTAATGAAAAAAGACACTTTATCCTCAAGTAACATATTTTCATCTTTTTGGGAGTCAAAATTTGTACTTTGTCTATCACATGTTTTCCCCCTGGAAATATGGTAACTGGAAAAAGGATGCAGGGTTAGAAAATTGCACCGTTAGAGATTTCATCATCGAGCCTTCTCCTGAAGAATATCATAGTGAGTCTCAAGTTTAGCAGAACTAATACATAAATGGAGGTCAGAGAATGGGAGAATGGAGAACAGGTTACAGTACTTTTTAAAAATATCAAGTATTCCTTCATTTGGTAGGCCCAATAATTCTTAATGGAAAAGAGATTATGAACTCCTTGTGGCAATAATTGCCTGGATTATAGTTCAAGAATTGTCAGTACTGAAGAGAGATCATGGTTAATATTTGTCCTTGCTGTGAATGCCTGGTCCTGGGAGAGTGTTAATAAGCCTGGTTTGACGATGAGGTTTTGTAATGAATATCTGAAGTAGTGCTGGTCTGAGTGCATAAAATGAAGTGGCAGCAGCAACACCAAGGAACAGTCTCAGGTACTTGGGGCTCATTTGTATCGATGCGCTGACACTGAGTGCTGCATACATCAAGCCACTGCAGCAGTCCCCAACATAGAGCCTCGGAAAACAGGATTGTTCTGCAGCTTTGCTTTTCCATCAGAGTTCCACTCCATAATCTAATGCCCTTTAACTGGGACAAACAGAGCTGAGTGTACAAAGCAAAGAACAATTTAAGTACAGTGCTCAGAAATAATTGGCAGCTTAGGGTAAGATGAAGTTCCACAATGGTAAAAATCACAGCATCTTAGCTTTTGCAGAGACCTTGAAAGGTCACATCTTCCATTGCCTGTCTTCAAAACTTAAACTTTTCCAGATAGATAAGAACTGATTCTACATTTTAGGACTTCCAGAAAGAAAATTACTCAGCTCTCTTTGAAACATGTTCTGATCTATAGTAAGTACCTTTTTCACTGTTTCTAAGTTCATTCTTCAGTTAAAATTGGTTTTATTTGTTCAGTTTTTAGTAGAGGTGACTAACAACTAGTCAGTATCCCTTATGTAAAAGTCACTGAAGATCAGCCCTAGTTAAATTACTACCTTAACCTTCATTTCAGTGACAAAAATCTGTTTCCTTAGATATTTTTCTAAAGTCTGGTGTTTTAGCCTCTTATTGCTTTTATCTTCGCCTTCAAGTTTTCCATGTCAGTCTTTGTTTGTAATGTCTAAACTGGATCCAGTGCTGTAGAATATCTGATGAGTAGTTAGTATAATGAGAAACTCACTTTATGATTCCTAAATACCAGCAGTTTTTGCTTTGCACAGTAGTGTGAAACTATAAAAATGACCATGAGAGATTGTAAAGATAAGCATCCAAGCTAAGACTACATAATGTGACCTTAATTATCAGTGAGAAAATTCCGATACATAAATGTGCATCAAAACATTTAAAGTTCTATTCCTGTTGGTTATAAATGTATAGAGAACTTTTAAAAAATAACCAAATTAGTATTAGCATACCTTATGCTAAAAAATTATAAACATTGAGAATTAAAGTATTTTATTTCTTTGTAACAGACTTATCCAGAGCAGTTTGAACAGTGCATGCCTTCTTGTTATCGTGTAACTTAACGATATTGAGCAAATATCCTTTCTATGCCTTGGTGAATTGTCACACTCCTTTCTGAGCTTGGATCAGCTTCCAACATTTTATCCTTTGTGCTTTCAAAGTCATGAAATATCTCCAAGAGTTCCTTTAATGTGAAGTTTTTGCCAGCATCACTTCCTTTGGGACATCTTTATACCTTCATCACAACCACTTTCTTCATTTATGTTGATTAGTTTGCCTTCACTATGTTCCTCGGCTGCATATCTAGAGTCTCTCAAATGGCAGAAGTGTCAGCAATTCCACAGTTAGCTATTTCTTCTATAACTCTGTTTACATTCCAGTATTATCACTTTTTGTTTCTTTTCTGCACTTTCATCTTTGTTGGCCAATTCCTCCTTCCATTATCCATCCCATTTTTGAGTTTATCACTGGGAGACAAGGAGGCAATCCCACTTACACATTTTGTTGTTCGTGTGTAAACTAAGTAACAGATGCATGGTGACCTATCACCGAGAGACTTTGAAGGAAGTGATGTGATTTATCACTGATCATGATGCACATCTGTTATTTATGTCTTGATTTGTGATTCAAAGAGATAGCATCGAAATTTTCACCTTATTCATTTATAGTCACTAGACCATGGCAACTGAAATTTGAATGTGGTTCTTGGGGAACTAGTCTTATTTAACTAACCTGTTTTTGCATTTTAGAACTATGTGACACCAGCCTTATTTAGCTCCTACATCTGCCCCCAGGTCTAGTGCTAATGTATGGTTCATGGTCAGTTTGTTATCCACTCTGACACTTAGGTCTTTTTCTGGCATACAGCTTACCAGCTTTATTTTAGTGTGGTTTTCCTTTTTTCTCTAGGGGTATTTCATTGGCTTATTTCTCTTTTTTGTACTCTTGGTTTTCAACCACTCCTTTATTCTCTGAAGTTGTTTGGAATACTGATTCCCCTCCCAGGTTTACTGTCATTTGCGAATTAAATAAACATTTCCCCATTCATTAATGTGAATACTAATTATCTCCACACAATGTCAGTTCCTGATTACCTGCCCAGGTTGACCCAGCAGGTTTATTGTTGTCCTTTTGGTCATACAGTCCAGTCATTTCTGTTGCCTAAGGCCAGTGGTTCCCAGTTCTGGTTCATCATCAGGATCTTCTGAGGTGTTTTATAAACCACTTTCCAAGCGCTAGGGTGCGGCCTGGGGAATCTATACATTTGAACACTCCCCATGTAATCAGCTAGGTTTGGTTTATAATATAAAGAACAATGCTTTCCTAGTTCTTAGAAACCTTATCATAGGCTATTAGAACTCAAGAACTGACAAATACAGTAGAGATCATTTTGTCAAACCTACTCATTTTATAAATAAGAAAACTAAGACGCAGAGGTGCCAGGCAACTTGGCTATGGTCTCACAATTACAGGCAGAGTAGAGACTAGAACCCATGTTTTCAAACTCTGACTCTAGTACTTCTTATACCTAATTTCCATCATACGAGAGACAATCAAAATGATTGACTATAATCTTCTTCAAGCTCTCCTACAGTGATCTTTTTCTTTTTTCTGTGGAATACCTTCTGAGACGAGATGCTCAAATGAGGCTCTCTGCAGCAAATGGGATTGTGGTAGTGGCAAGGATTTTTGAAGTAGTAGGTGCTCTGGGCCTTTGGAGAAGTTCTGGGAGCCTCAGTTCAGTCCTGCTCTGGTGCTAAGTCTCTGCTTGCTCTGTGTCTATGCACAATGCCAGAGCTGCTGCCTCTTATGTGCTTAGATATCCGTTTGAGTCGTACCCAGTGCTTTGTTTCCAGAGGCTGTTTATGTGACTATACACACTGCCTGACGAGAGAGGAGGAAGGTAGGGAGAATGCAAGATGTACTATTTTGTAAAGCTTTCTCTAGTTCTGTGAAAGATTCTCACAACTAAACAAAGAATTTGGCTTTCAGTTTTGCTGACAGAAGAAATGAGTCTATCTGTAAGCTGAGAGAAGCACTAATGAGTGGGGCATCTATTCCTTTGATATGTTGTATGGGTTCATGAAAAATAAATGGGAACGTTGAATAGTGTGTAAGAACAGTTAATATTTACATGCTGAGCCTGAATGGGGAAAAAAATAAAAACAGAATTTGTCTACCTCCTAATCTCCATGAGCTCACCTGTCACAGGAAACAGTGTTTGAAATTATAATGTATCTTGTAGCAATTTTAAAAGAGGAGCTCAATAATCCTGGGAAGCTGGGATCAAGGGGCCTTCTTATAAATTCTTCTCACCTCTCAAGTACATGCTGCCCCCACCCTGGCCTCCCACTAGGCCTAGAAGATGAAAGATAGTACTTTATAGAATTACGGAATTTTAGAGCTGGAAGAGGCCCTAGCACTCTGTTTCGATTCCAAATTATTAGTTTTCTCCCCTGAAATCCAAAAAGGTCAGAAAACTTAGTCACATAGCGTATTTGAGGCTGCACTTGGACTAGAGTTCAGGTCTCCCGACTCTCAGGCCAATGTGGTTCGACTTCATCATCTTGTATATAAAAACACTTTAGACTTCTTTAAATGAAATGTGAAATCCTAGTGATTTGTCAATTGTGAATTTTGGTGGCTATGACAGACTTTTGGAGGAGGTAAGACTACATTCTCATAGCTGGGGAAACTAGATCAATACTTGTCTACTGAAAAGAAGATGGAATTTGGAATATGTACTGGATGGCTGGAATTGAGACAATAGGTCCCTGTGAGTGGCTAGGATTTGGACCTAGGCTCTTTGCTTAAAACCATGGGCCAGAAAGGCACTGTGTCTTCTGTGGTTAGTGTCCACTCACTGGCCAGGGGATGTGGCACAGAATTGGGCAGCCCACATGAGCAATGGTTAAAAAAAAGAGTCATCCTTCAAAAATCAGAGTCCCAACCTGAGCCACACTTTGAGTTAGGGGCCTAACTGCTTATAAAATGCAGAAGCCCCAAGCTGAAGAAACTAATGTAAAAACTGATCCAAGGACTGGGGACGTGGGGGGAGAAATCCTCACAACCTCCCCACTGAGATCACTTTTCAACTCAGGACACCAGAAAGAGTCTCAAAAAAAGCAGTTCTCACTGCTGGTGAGCTTACAGTAAAAAACAAAACCCATTAGCAGATAAAAGAACCAAGAACCTACAAATAATAGAGTGATCTGAAAGGAATTTTAGAATAAGGATGCTAAAAATGTTCAAGAGGTAATGGAAGAAAGAAGTCTTATGAACAGGACATTGCGAAGGATGGTCTTCATTATCCATTTGTTTCTGTGCATGGGTATTTACCTCAAATGCAATGTTTCTAGGACTGATTTCACAGTCAAGTCACAGATTGGAGCCCATTCAGTGTTCCTTGGTGGTGGTGATTTTCTCTTTTTTAAATAGTTTTTGCCTTTTTCTCCTTTCACAAGAACTGATGAGTAAACACAATTCATCTTCTAAAAGCATGCCCAACTCCCCTGGGAGTGGGCTCCCGGTGTAGACGGCCTTTGCCATTGCTTGGTTCTTGGAATAATTGGTGCAGTGTCATTTCTTCCACGTCTCTGATGTGTTCCATCTCTGTTTTATATGATTTTACCAACATGGTCATTACTATAGGCTGAAGCTTTGAAGCTATTAAAGTGGCAGGCCCTCCCCTCTACATTCTTTTTCATGATTCAAGTTTTCAGAAAGTTCTTTGAAGAGATTGAGACAGTCCTATCTGGGCTACAAACTGGAAACCTAAAGAATCATCTACTGTACCTCTCATAGTAGCATACTCTTTTAAAACATTCACAGGCCCTATTGAGAAGATGCAGAAAATGTTCCATTACTGATTTAAGTTAAGGTTTACCCTGAAGACTGGGACTAAAATGTAGAGAAAACACTTATTTGATTACATGTAGCTGCATCAGATCCCAGGATAATGAGAAAGGAAAAATCATCTTAAAAAGCTAGACGATTTGAAAAAGAAACCTGAGATAATTTAGTTTGCAAGGGAATGCTCAGTTTTGTCATTCCAAGTGAAGGTTAGCATCAATTCATAAATATTTTAGACATTAAGTCCTACACCCTGATAAACAAAAAAACATTACCTTCTATTCTTTGGAAACCATACCAGAAGTCTATTTTAAGATAATAATTTTCTTTTTTATTATTATTTTTTTCCTTTTAAAAGAACTTTTCAGTATAAATTGTAAAAAGCCAAAGTGTTCTTTAAGAACTCCTTAGTAGGGTTGCCAAAGGCCCATTTCTCCTTGACCAAAGTATAAAAACCAAGTCCTCCAAACAGAAGGCAGGGATTACTGACAGGGTCCCTGTGCATAGAACCAGGTGTCTTTCCTCCACCCACTCCCTATTCTCTGAGTCCTGTGCACTCTTCAGTAGTCTTGTCTTAAATATTCTGCAATCTGCATGCTATATTTGGACACTTGTAGTTGTCCATCATTTTCTAGTCCACGACTTGGCCTAAGCAGAGACCAGTGCAGTCTCAATTTGGTATTTTTAGCTGGTCACTCATTCAAGAATTACAAAATGGTATCTGTCAGAGACTTTCTTTCTTTGTAACATTTAGTGAGAACCAGGATTTATAATACTATGTTTTCCTGTAAGTGATGCCTTTCCAATGAAACTTTAAGATACCAATAAGGGTCCTCCAGTGCTTTTTCATTTTCTCTGAAGAAAAACAGTAGGAAAATGGGTTTGTTTCCTCTTCTCTCTGAAAGCATTCTTAGGCAAGCCCTCTCATTAAATAGAACTTTAATCTACCCATTGCACAAGCCTCTCCTTCACTCTTCAAGGTCCTTCCTTCACCAGTCCTATCCATTTTACTTCCTAATGAACTATCAAATCCATCCACTTGTTTTAATCCACCCACTTCTCTTGCCAGGGTCATTGTCATGGAAAGAGCTTCCTAACTAGACTCCTTCCCATAATCTCATTCCCTTCTGATCATTCACAATCTGATCTTGTCACTCCTTTGCTTAAAAATTCTTCCGTGTCTTCTTTTTTCTTAGGGTAACACATCAGATCCGTAACATTGTCTCCAAGGCTCTGCACCATCTGACCTCAGTCTTATATCCCTACATGCCACACCTGCCTCACTCCAGGCTCAATCATCCTAGTCTTCTTCCAGTTCCTTGAATATGCCTTATTCCTTTCTCATTCATGGACTTTGCAAATCTGTTCTTTATGCTGATGGGCTTTTCTCTCCACTCCCCTTTCACTTGGATATCTTCTGAGCTTCCTTCACATTAGAGCACTTCCTCAGAAGCTTTCCCTAAACCCCAGACTAGGTCATAATCTCCGTCATTGTTACTTTCCTCATGCCCCTGCAGTTTTCCTTTGTAACCCTTACATGTAGGTTTGAGGATTGGTCAATTTGTGGATTATTATAGAAAATTCAAACACAGCAGAGATTGTATCATTTTGCTTATTATTCTATCTGTAGCCATAAACATAGTACTTAGCATAGTAGGTGCTCAATAAATGTTTTTGAATTGAATGAATGAATAAATGCCTCTTACGTATAACACACAATGAATATGTGAAAATGAACACCATCTACGATCCACTGTGTCTAGCCAGGATCAACTCTATACTTTACTGAAACCCTTTCCTGCATTAAAATAGTATGTATTTTCAGTTTTCTAGGTTGTGTCCAACTGGGAACCAGTCTTAGATCAAGAAGACTCTGATTTCTGATGTATGGTTTGAATGTTTATGTTTTTAATGATTACTTCATTCCATATTTAAGGAAATTGTCAAGAGACTAGAGGGATGTCAGGGTAGAAAGATGGAGCAGCATAAGCTTGGGGGTATTGAAAGAGAGCCAGTGCCAGATTCTAATTAAAATCAGAGGCAAGAAAGCATTTAAGGGACTAAATGATTTCAATGGTAGCCAAAAAGACATTAGGAGTTAAATAGGAAAATATTAAAGACTCAATGGAGGATACTGGTTAGAGATAATGAGTTATTTTCACTAATGCTAACTCTTCCTAAAGAGGGGCACATTTGTTTTTCTAATAGCAGTGATCTAAAGGCTCTCTCTTACACCCATCCAGCATTGTTCATTTTCTGAAAGACATCTGCAAGAATGAAAGGGAGAGTTCTCTATTACAAGAGCTGAGATAGTTGAGATCTTGGTTATACTTAAACAGAGGCAGATTTTTATTGACTTAGAGAATCACTTAAGTGTTAAGTGTAGTGAATTAGTTTTGATTTTTTTTTTGGAAACATACTTTGTGAGACCTGAATACCTTATTAAAAGCAATACGATACAACATTAAAAGAGTAAACGAGCATCTTGGGAAATCGTGCCTATAACTAATTAAATTTATAGGCTAATATTTCAAAGTGGCAACTGGAGGAATTCAAATGGAACATCTGGGATTCTGAGCAGTGCATTGGACTTGGAATTTAACCATAATCTGATGTCTCCCCGTTCCCTTACCCTGAATACTCTGTTCTCCAATTGGAGATTAGTGCTGTTCTTCAGGTCTTGATTTTCACATCTTACCCGTGTCCTGTGTTGTCATTGTTGACTAATATATATTCTGCCTTATCTCACTATTTGACCATTCTGGGACACTTTCCGGGCTTATCTAACATTTGTGAAGAACAGTGAATAAAAGTGAGCCAATATCACCCCAGAACTTCTTAATGAAACAGAAAATGTACAAAAATATTTAGAGCATCTCCACTAAGTCCTTTAGACAATCCATTTGGATTTAATGGTCTGGAGAGAAAGAAGTACTCCAATAGTTTTTGTATCACTACCTGGGTTTCTTTCTGGTCGATAATGGTGATGATGATTCCAGATTCTTCATCTCTTCCCACCTCCCCCTTTCACTTTCCATCACTACATAAATTTAACCCTTGGTGTAAGCAGGTTCTGTAGTGCCCAGAATAAAGTATGTTGCCCTCAAAAGCACAGGCTTATTCAATGACAATTTTGGGAACAATACTTTTGCCAACACAGTTCCATCTTCCTTTAAGCAAACTTAACATGCAAAAATTCATATTTATTCAATAGAATGAAGGCTAAAGAACTAGCTGTTTTAAAGGCGAAAAAAGTTGACGTTTCATCTAAAAACCAAACTTCCCAGTAGTTTTTAAAACCTTTTTATTATAAAACACAGATACAGAAAACCATGTAAACCAAATACTTGATAAATTATTATAAGATGAATACCACTACTATGGACTGAGTGTTTGTATCTCTCCTGAAAATAGTATATTGAAGCCCTAATACCCAATATGACAGAATTCAGAGGTGGGCCTTCAGGAGGTGATTAGGTTATGAGGGT
>KE814626.1:7809-33257 GCA_000465285.1 Eidolon helvum
CTTTCCCTATCGTTCTGCAGAGGTACCCGTGATGCCAACAGATTCTCAAAGAGGAACATTGTCTAAAGATTAAGAACCACTCACCTTCAACATAAAATCTAGATTTATTTTTATGGCACACAAGGCTTTTCAGGACCTGCTCCTACAAATTTCTCTAGGCTTCTGACACTCCTATCATGAGTCAACATCCAGCAAAAACTGAACTGTACACAAATATGCATGTGCACATACATACATAGCACATACTATTCTGTTCCTCACAGCTGTGTATTTGCTCATCTGGGCCTGTCTAGAATGCCTTTCTCCTCCATACTTCTCCTATCTCCATTCTGAATATTCACTAGCTAACTCCTCCTCATCTTTTCAGAAGCATTTTTGGCTTCAATTCCTATAAGCACTTTTCTCTATCAACCACCCCTATCACATTGCTGGGGACTTGATAATTCCTTGTAGTTTATAATTTGGCTTATATTTTTATAATACGGCTATTTCCCACAATAGATAGTCAAATAAGTATAGTGACTATGTTTCATGTTTGTATACTCTCAGTGCCTGGCACAGTGCCTAACATATAGAAAGTGCACAATATATATTTATCGAAGGAAAGAACAAAAGAGAAGAACCAGGGGCTTGTTTAAGGGTAAAAAGCAATTAGGCTAAATACTTTCAATTAAGATTAGTGCTTATCTATAGCTTCAGAATTATCCAACCATAAAGAACACCAGGAGGACTCTTAATGAAGAAACTAAAATTCAATAACTTAATTGGAAAATAATGTTAAAACAGGGACTGTACAAAATAAATGTTCCTGTTGTGTGTGTGTACAGACACATACAGTCTTTTGTTTTATTTTTCTAAAAGATAACTTCTCACTGAGTCCTGAGGAAAAGCTGGCTCAGGAGATGCAACTGTTAGGTCTTAACTTGAGGTTGGAAGAGGGGAGCTTGCAAGTAACAGAGGAAATGAAGAAACATTAATCCAGCTCCAATGAGAAAGAGAAAGGAAGATCTTTAATGTAAGAAAAAATATGACACATAAACATGCCACTTATAAAACAGAAGACAGAGATTCAAGAAAAATATGGAGGACGACAAAAATTTTATATGATAATATAGATATGGATATTGCACTATTAAAATATAACTTTAAGATATATGAAGAAAACATCTAATAGAACAAAATTGATAATGTTATAATAGAAAAATTATGAAATAAAAAATAACAAAGATGAGAAAAAGTATAAAATATGTCTGACATCAAATGAATAAACTGAAGTCAATACTGTCAAATATATTAATAGCCTTAAAGCTCAAGTAAAAAAAATAAAGAACTCTCCAAACTTCAAAAGTAGAAGGAAAGTAAACAGATTACTCTCAGGAAACCAAATTTCAGAGAGCTTCAGACTGCCAAAGACAGTGAAGTAATATCTTCAAAAGTCTTAGAAAGCATGTGATCCAAGACCACTATGCTCTCAAGTTGTCCCAGTTGCATGGAGGCCACAGGAGTAATTCTAAGACAGGCCAACAACTTTCAGCATTTTTTCCACTCGTATCTTTCTTCAGAGAACAGTAAAATATTATACTTAGATCACCAATAACTGAAGGATTATAGAAAACCTCAAAATAAAATGTTCAAATGTCTTGTAAACTAACTACTCACTTTAGTCATACATAAATAATAATAAGGAAGGGAAGGTAAAGGAATTAAACAAAGGAATGAAAAAGGATAAAACGCAAACACCCAGCGGGAGAAGTTCCAATAATTTTTTGGAACAAAATTATACTTTAAAAAGTGTCAGTTCTTCATATAGAAATCGTAAAGAATGTGACGGGATAGAAACAGAAAAAATAGAAAAGTATAAAACATCTGATATAAATATAATCCCAAAGTACTGAAATTGTTGTGGCAGATACAATTTATGTATTATATCAGTCAACAAATATCTATTGTGTTTTGTGCCAGACACAAAATCAGGAACTACACTGCACAATGAGAACATAATGATGAACAATAAAAAAAAAATGCAAACTGCCTCTCAAGGAAGATAACTGATATAAAGAAATGCAAGTGGCAGAGTGAAACAAAGAATACACAGAGGCTTTGGAGGGTATAAGAAGAAGTCCTAATATTTCTGGCATCACAGATGAGGCCTGAAAGTATGTTTTAAATTGTTTACAAGAAATTTCAGAAATAGAATACTTACATTCTGAATGATACTCTGCCTTCCAGCCTTTATTGCCTTAGGTAACTCCATTCAAATTTACTCAAGTATCATCTTCCCTGTTTCTTCCTTCATTGTCATGACACATGTACAAACACACACACACACCCCCCCCCCCCCCCACACACACACACACTTATTCACCTAGAGTATTATTGTAATACCTACCCATGCTGCCTATTACTTATCTCACTTATTATAGCACTGATTTCTTGATTTGTAGTCTCCAGGACCCATAAAGCTTCTTGAGGACAGAAAGCATGTTTATTCTACTTTGCATCACCAAAGTCTAACGTAGGAAAACTCTCTCCTTCTCTATCTCAGTAGGGACTCCCAAAAGTTCCCTCTTCCACTTCAGGTGAGCCTATATCCATTATAACCTGTTTAAACAAACTCACTCTAACACATGCACATGCACACACATACACAGCCCACTCAAAGATAGGTGAAGTTCAGGTCTTGAATAGCATTCTTGGCATTTCTGCTTCCAACCCTGGGATAATGAAAACAAAAGCTTGTCTGTGTTCTTAGAATTGATCTGGAGGGATCTCTTTTATTCTTTTTTGTGTGTCTTATAGCAATAAGAACCAAACACAAATTATTATCTCTACAAATTATCTTCCCACATTTATTAGTCATTGGTGAAAATGTTAGAGGAAATGGGCAAATCTTTCAGCAAGGAAATTATATGATACTTACTCTAACTTAGTAAGAAATAAACTCACCAATTGCCAGAACTAACATGACATAACGACTGTTGTGATGGTAAAATGTATGTTCTGCAAAGCTTCAACTTTACATTACAATTTAATTCAGTTTATCTTTTATAAAGTGTGACCTATTAGATTCTGTGTATTACATGTCCCATCAGATCACTTTCCTTCATACAACTGAAATCATATAGACTTATCGTGTCTATTTTCTCCTATAATGTGTCAAAAAATTCATAAACTTGGGCCATATTAATTTAATCAATTTAATTTAGACAAATATGAAAATGTTTAACCAAATGTTTTTAACATCTTTGCTTCATTAAAATTCTATTTTTATATGAAAAAAAAAACCTGAAAACTTAGCAGCTTAAAGCAACTATTTTATTTTGCATACAAAGTTATGGGCCAATTATACCTTGATAAATCTGAAATTAAAAAATATATGAAAAGGCTTAGCTGGATGGTTCTCATCCGGGTTCTGTCATGTGACTGTAGTGAGATGTTGGCTAGGGCTACAATTAACCCAAGATAACTCACTCACATGGTAGGCAACTGATGCAAGTTATCAGCCAGGAGCTCATAGCTACTATTGACCAGAGCACCCGTACATAGCCTCTTCAGTTTGGTAGCCCCACATTGGCTGGCTTCTTACTTGATGGTTCAAGTATTCCAACAAACCCAGCAGAAACTACAGGGCTTTTTCTTGCCTGCTGTGCAATGTAACACAGCATCACAGAAGCCACACTCTGGTTACAAACAAGCAACAAGTCACCCAGATCCAAGCAAAGGGGACATAGACCCCATCTCTTGATGTGAAGTTAAGTTCATTATATAAGAACATTATGTGGGAGAGAGATACTATTGCAACCATCTTTTGAAAATGCAGTATCTTACAGGATTCAAAGCCATCAGTTGTTTTATTGTATGCACCAGAATTATTAGAAATGTTATCATCTCTGAAGATATAAAGTTATGGTTCCTATTCACATGTAGCGTCTTCCGATTAATTTCAATAACAATAAATTTTGTTACTAATCACCTTTTTACCCTATTGCTTTGCTATATGCTTTGAAGAAAAAGAGTCGCTAGCCTTCATACAAGATTTTTATTTTCCTTCGTGGGCTCTGATAAAGGAAGAGAATTGATAATAATGAGAAGTTCACTAGATTCAGGAGAAAATAGTGACATACAAATTATTCCTACCTATTAAAATATGTCTCTTTAAAAAAATGACTCTAATGTTTGCCATTTGTGATTAATTAGGAAAAAGAATAAGGAAAACTTTTTAATTTTTTTTTTCAAGCCAGAAAACAAAGGAGATAACAAACAAATGTACCTCAGTATACATTTATATATATATATATAAGCATATCCATATCTATATTCAATCTTCATATCAACCTTCAGATGAAGTGGAGATTCAGTGACATTAAGTAGCTTCCTAAAGTCATAAAGCTATTTGTAGGAGAGCTTAAGTTTGAAATCAGTATTCAGTGACTTTAAAGTTTGTGCTCTTTCCACAACATCATTTATATTAAAATATTACCATAAGTGCATACTATTTCTTGATGGAGTGGTCATCTGAATACTTCCTCAAAATTACTTTTCCTTAGAAACATATTTTCTGAAAATATCTTCAATAAGAATCTCTTCAACTACTGGATAAGTATCCAACTTTCATAAGTGACACATAATGATTCCCTTGAATTGCAGTCATTTGTTTCATATTGGCTTTCTCATAATCTGAAAATCCCAGGAAACTCAACATATAGTTGCAGGGAGGAGAATCTTTCCATTTATATCTACTTTTCATTTATACCTACGCATTCGACCATGGCTCAGAAATCCCATTCTAACTTAATAAAAAGAATACTTCAAACAACAGGGACATTGTTCCCTACTTGTATAAAATTGGTCACCAAATAGGCAATTTTATAATTCAAATCCTTCCAAATAACTACCTTGCATGCATATCTAAAAACTATATGTCAGCTTACATGTGCTATTAGAGAGAAAAATCTATAAACATGTATCCATTAATACATTTCTACAATCTATACAGTTGAATGCCCCCAAATCCTTCGCTATTCCTTTTTATATGGAACACTTTAATTGCCACCTCAATATGTTAATAAACTTTATGTTTTCATAGTGGTGAATTATTATTCCTCTTGAAATGACACAGACAATATTTCTATGTTCCACTCTGTCTAGTTTATGTCTGTGTTATACCAATCATAGACTAAAGGTGTTTGAGTTTTTAAATCTAGTACTTTAGGCACAAAGGAGATAGTTGTACACTGAGTTACATTTGTCTGCTAGACTGTGCTAAGTCTAGACTATATCTATTTATCTCTGTTATCTACCTATCTATCTATACATGTATGTCTCTAAGCATATCCATACCTATATTCAATCCTCATATCAACTATACTATGCCATCTTTAGATCTGTGATGCCTCCTGCAGTGTCTAACAGAAAAATGGAGCTGTGAATTGACAACTAAATTAGAGTAATTTAGTTGTGCATAAGTAATATATTCTTTATGGTGGATAACTGTGATCCCCACTAAAATCTTTGTGGTAGGTGAGAATTTGCTGCATCTCCTAACTTCACTACCCAGTCATAATGAAAAATTTCAGACCAAATTCTACCACAAACAGATATTTACTGAACAAGCATGTCTTAGCAAGGAGCCACAAAGAGATGATACAACCTCTTCCATAAGCTCAGTGAAATCCCAGCAGTTTGTCCTTGGGAATTTCAACCACCACAGTGTGTAAAAGGCTCACCAGAGGGAACAGCAGCAACATTCCAGGGGCAGGATCTGATTACCATATTTTAAAAGGTGGGTAACCAGAAATCATTCTAATCTAGAGGAGAATCAAAGACAATTTAGGGGTCTAAGACACTATTTTCATGGGTAAAACCCATTATGCTTAAGAGGCTAATTAACTAGGCATCTGAGGTTGACTGAGTTTCAGATGATTGAAGCATTGCCTAGCCACTGAGCAGTGAAGCCTTGTTGATAAAGTGCTGATTGAACCACCTCTAGTCTGAATTCTTTATTAGGGAAACTTAATGTCCCTATAGTCGAAGCTTGCATGGAATAGCACATTCATACCCTTTACATGGCCTATGCTAAAATGCTTACATGCAAAAGTGTTCAAATGTAATAACACTTTTATCCAGTCAACAAATACACTGCACTAGATATCAACATCATAAAATTAAATAAGATATGGTTCCTATCCGCAGTGAGCTTATCATCTATTAGGAGAAACATAAGCAAAGTAGTCACTGTAGTATAAGTGATAACTGTTGAATTAAGAACACACCCCTGTGCCAGCGGGATTTCCGGGAAAGGCAACTGTATCAAATTTAAGAGTTTGTCTAATTTAGCTTTCCAGAAGAGAGTTAGTTCTTGAGGTAGTATTAGAACACCAGTATGAGTTAATTTTAGACACTATATGAAGGAAATAATTTTTGAGCAAAGTAGCAGATCAGTGAGATCACAGAGGTCTAAAACCTCATAGTCCATTTTAAAAACTGAAAGTAGTTCAGAATAGCTGGGGAACATGGAGAGTGAGCTAACTAGAGGGAGATGAGGTTAGAGAGATGAGATCATGTAGGTTTATGTGTTAAGGTAAGGAGTTCCAACTTTTCTGTAAACTTGAGAAATCATGGAAGAATTTTAATCAGAGAAGTAAATAATATACATTTTAGAAAGACCACTCCATTAGCAGTGTGTAGGATGGAAAGGAGGCAGAGTTGATGAAGGGGTAATAAACATGAAAAGCTGAAAGAGCTTGAGCAAAGTCATAAGTGTTGGGAACAGTGAAGTGGACAGGTTCAAAAGAAAGCAAGCAAAGGACCTGAGATGAGTGGGCTATATAAGAGTGTGAGAAAAATGCAGAATATTTCAGAGCCTTGGGCAATTGTGGGATAGTGGAACACAATAAAAATAAAGGACTGACAATGAATGAAGTAATGATCAAATGAATAGTAGCTCCAACATGGGGCTTTTGTTTTTTATTATATGAAGCCATCCAATAAATAAGTTTGCCTTAGAAGTTTGTATAACCATAGAATAAAATGGAAGGCTGTGACAAGATCTTCTCGGTTTCTCTTGCTTGGCTTGTGTCATACAGGCTTTGTCCCTTCTACTTCTTTAAGCACTTTCACTGAAGATGTTTGTCCTCACTGGTCAACCTACTAGTGATTACAGTTTATCACAGTATGTATTTTATCTAAGCAAGCACTATAAACCATAATCCCACAAATGCATGTTAAAGTGCAGTAAGCACAATTTATTGTACATAATTCTCTCATGAAATAAGTGACAATTAGACTGATTGAAAATCCAAAGTAATTAATAAAATGTGTTTTATAGCTGTATCAAAAGTATGAATTATTCTAAGTGACTCTCGCTGTGTAGTCACTGGTTCATTAAGTACGTATGTTTACATACTATAAAATTTAAAACAGAAACCAACACTTATATCTATACTATGTGTTCCATCATGCAAATGCATATTCTTTCCTAACTAAAATATAGCTAAAAATTCCTAAATAATATCACTTGTTTTCTAATAAAATGTGAATTTTTCCTGAAAATTCCACAAAACTTATTTATAAGAATAGAAACAATAAAATATATCAATATGTTAAATTCAATAAATAACAGTGCTAACTGGAAAAGTAAGTCTATACCAAAACAAGTAACTACATTTAAAGATCTAGAGGACAACATAACACACTTAACTATAAATTCATGTAACATCATTACAACATATAATTTAATATTTTAAAGTTAATCAAGAGATATTTTAGAATGTTAAAGACTATTAAGAATAATTTCAAAAGTCAATTATTATGTTGTAGACGTTTGAAAATACAACTTCTATGAAATGCTCTTCTATTGACTTGAATACTACATAATACATTTTGCTATACAAAAGAAGAATGCAGACCATGAGGCAAAAGTAGAAAGATTTATTGTGCCACCAATTATAATTTAACAAAATACACCAAATAACACTAAATATGTATTTTTTAACTCTAAATGGAAATCACAGTGAAAAATAAGGAATTAACTACAAAAAAAGTTACATCTCCTAAATAAACTTCTTACAAATAACCAATTATGAATATTTATATTAAGAGGGTGGAAGTTCTTTTAAGACTATGCTGTCATAGTAATATGTTAAATCCCAGAAGAATCTCCCCCATCATTTTTTTTAATAATATAACAGCCTGTATATTTTCCGATTATATTCACAGGAAAATATGACATAACAATATTAAGAACAGATTTAAGGAGAATGAAATAAAATTTCATCTACATGCATACTGAACATCTACAGTATTATTCTTCATTTTAACATGAGGACAATTTGTAGTGTTTAAGATAACTATAGTTGGATAAATTTTTCCAAGAAAAAGAATGTGACTCAGAAACAGTGTTAAAGACATATATTTGCCAAAATATCTTCCAGCACATTGTTTTAATTACAATAACTTAACTGAAAGGAAAATTCCAAGGAATAAAGAATTTAGCTAGTGAAAATAGCACTAAAATGTTTATACATATTTTCTTTCTGATATTTAAGTAGTGAGTTTTAGTACCTCCTCAAACCTTAAAAAAGCGCTACTTTGAATATATTGGGTTCACACACATCACAGTTTTGATAATGTTGCCAAGGGTATAGATGAATAAAGTTATATGCCAAAAGTTGTATCCTATAAAGTATATATTTTCATTTATAAACCATTCATTTTACTCAACATTATTTTTTTCTACTTTATATTAATACATATTAAATTTAAAATTATGAACTTAGAAACAACTCTGTGAAGTTCTCTCTTCTATTTCCAAAAAGAAGTGAGGAACATAAAAGAATTTAGAATGACTACAACATATCTAACAAATAAAACAGTAGTTTAGTATACCCTCCCCCCCCCCCCCACACACACAAAGATGTTTAGAATAACTTACATTTGTCTTAGGACACAAAATACTTTTTTATATTTTGGTGAAGTATTACTAAATTATCTACTTGTCCACATATGTGATAATGCACTTTTAGAGATCTTTATTTAAAAATCTAAGTAAACATTCCCCCTCCCATTTTGTATTGTTTCTAGCTAAGTAATAATTCTGTGCAAGTTATAAGGATTGCAGTTAAAAAAATAACAAAAGAACATATAGAACTGGTCACCAGAATAACTGTATGTGCTCTGCTGAACAAACAGCAGCACATAATGCAGAAGGAAAGAATTCACAAGACATCAATGTTTAAGCAAGCATTTTAGGGGTAAGACCCCATCATTCAAAATATTTGTTACAGAAAACATCTATAATCACACTGCATAGAAAATTTCTCTTGTATAACCTTTAATTCCTTTAACATTTGCATATCTTTTAAATAAATTGAGCTATTTCAATCTCATAAGCTTTGAGCCCAATTCCAATTTATCTAATCAAGAATGGTTATTTTATTTTTGAAAAATAGATAACAAAATAAACAATGGACAAGAAACTTGATTACTATATAGATGATCTCATATAGTTTGATACAGATATTACTTTCCTATGAAGGCTAATAAAAAAAAACCTCTGAAATACATTCAAGATAAGTACATCAAAAGACAGATCTTTTCAAACTTATAGACAGGTGAGCACTCATATCTGTGCCTGAACATACATGTATCCCTACATCTATCTTTCCAAATATTTCTCTTTCTAAATCCCACTTTTTGAGAAAAATAAATAAATAAAAAATAAAGAAGGCCCTAAAATATATATATTCTAGTGTTTGATCGTTGATCATACTTTACACTGAATTCTTCTCTCCTTTAAAATGTTTAGTGCTAATGACATACTCATTTAAAAACTAAATCCCCCATGGAATACGTAAGATATTAACAAAATCTTCATCATCTACTATTTCTATACTTAGACCTTCATAGTAATCTTCAAATTCACCATATGACACTCCATCAGACTTGCTGCAGTCACTTTTTAATGTTTCTAGAAAAGACGATTTGATTTCTTCCTCTGTGGTATGGCCTGTAAAATAGTACTAACTGTGTAACAATCTCTGTAAAAGTACAGGAAAATGACTGATGATGGTAAAGAAATATCTAATCACCTTATAAAATCTTCAACAATTTGAAATCTTATGTCAAACTATCCTCTAATTTTCTTGTATGAACTTGAATTTAATGCACAGTTGAGGCATTTTTTAAGCTTCTGATGGGGGTACATCCTATATGTATAGGCAACATAATAGTTACTACTATAACTATTCTTTTATTTCTTAATGTTTTAGAGGACTTGGCTTCATTCCCATTAGAAATAAGAAAAGAAGAAAATAAGTAAATAATTTCAAAGATATATAGCCTGTTAACACAGTAATGTAATGTGTGAAAGCCATCTCTACATTCAGGCATTAGTTATTTTATGAATCAGTTACTCATAACTGCAGCTAAAAAATATTACTGCAGACAGGATTCAGAGGCCTGTGAAAATCTTTGCTGGAAGAACTTACGCTTAATTAAATCATTCTATTTTAATCTTTGACATTAAGTAGGCTGTTTCCACTGGATTATATTAAATATGACAGACTTTATCTTATAGGAAGATCTTGAGAATCATATAAAATTGTAATTCTTTAGATTGTTACTTAAAGAGAGAATATAAAATATCTGATCCTTTTTAAAATGCATTTGAATTTTTAATTCAGAAAGAGAACAATAAGCTATTTAAATAAGGAGCTTCTATCATATTATGGTCAGTTAGAGAAGAGTGATTTCAGCTTAAATACCATTTTCTTAGTATGCTTTCACTGACCACCCCAAATGTAAGTATTCTATCATAGAACTCATCCCACTAATTTACCACTCCCTTCACCCCTCACCCTCTATGCTGATCGACTCCCAGGATCCTAGAACAGGAAAGAAGATATTCATTAATTTTTTATAAGAAAAGAGAAGTTGAAGATGAAAAGAAGCTACAGAAGATGGTCAGATAACACTCAAAGAAAATAAACAGAGGCTTGCATACAAAGGGAATAAAAGGGTCAGAAAAATCGATGTGACTATAAATCATTTTAAAGTCATATTGCATTTTAAAATAGCAAACTTAAATGGGAATACGATCTTCATTGTTTGTCTAACAGAGTGGGCAAAATTAGGGTAAGAGTTGGATCTTTTAAAAACACCAGAGGTTTTCTAACAGACTTAGATAATAATTCATTGTAAAGTGCCTTTCAAACTAAAAGAATAAAATCTCCTTTGAATAGCAAAATGTTTGCTGTTTTTTAAAACATTTGTGAAAAATAGAGAACAAGTGATTATTTTTAAAAAAAGACAGGTTGAATAAACAAGGATTAAACAATTACTATACAGAGATGGTAATATAAAACAATAAAGTGAATTTGTGATTGAATGTTAGTCAAGGATAAAAATCAAGATCTAATCTATATAAAAATATTTATCTGTTGGCAGAAGAGGTTTTCCTCTCTGTTTACCAGCCATACTTTTGAACAGATAAATTTTAACACTATTTTTTCTAATAAAAACATTTTTTATTTAAATTTGTTTCAAATATGCAAGAATTTGATGCCTCTTTGGTCTCCCCTAGCCAGGAAATACCTACCTTCTATCATTTGTAACTAACCTCTCTTTTGCTCCTCTTAGAGAACAGAAAGTATTTTAATAAAAAATATTAGACTTCTAATACTATTACACAGGAAAACATTTGATAAATCCCATTTCTATTAAAACTGAAGATACTTTTAAAATAAATTATTTAAACAAAGTAAAAAGAAAATATTTTCTGCAGTTAAATGAAATTATGTGTGATATAAAAGTCTTAATTTGAAATTAACTATAATTGTAAACACTCTATATCCCAGAGATGGGCATCTGAATAAATTATAAGTTGTAATGATAGATAACAATAATAAGATTTTTGTTTTTCTTTTTTAAAAAATAGTAACAGTAACAGGTTTTCCTCTTAAGACTGTTTACCTTGTTAGCTTACCTTCCGTAATATGAATGCAGACATGGTATATAATTTCTTAAACTAACAAAAGCTTATCCAACAACAAAAACAAAATTCTCACCAGCAATTCTATGATACATAAAAAACTAAAGCTACTTAAGCAACTTAATTAAGATTATTAGAGGGAAGAAGACAAAGAGAAAAAAATACAGCATGTAGAAATCACCCAATTTTCAAATAAGTAAACTATCTTGTTCTTATATTTCATATGATTAATTAAAGGGAAAAAAGCAGAGAATGACATGAATTTTAAAGAAAAGATATGCTAAATATAACTAAATAATACTAAAAATTCTCTTATGGTAACTGTAGTTCCATTGATAAATTAAACTATTTTGGCCTAAAATAGCTTATTAAAAATTGGGAAGCCAGTGATGATTAGCTTTAACCTTCATACAAATTCTCTTTTTTTTCACTTCACAATTAAAAGTAGTAAATAAGCCATTTACAAGGGTTAATAACAATAATAAACCAAAGTAATTATAGTGCATCTTCTTTTAATATTGATAAAGAAAATTTCTAAAATGGTATTCTATAGCATTTAAAATAATATAAGAATCAAAATTATGAATTAGAAACTCATAACTGCAGCTAGAAAATATTACTGCAAACAGGATTCAGTGGCTTGTGAAAATCTTTGCTGGAAGAACTTATGCTTGATTAAATCATAAATTTATTAAATATAAATTATAAATGATCAATAAGTATACAAAAATATGTTTAATTTCCCTAATAATGAGAAAAATGCAAACGAAAAAACATTTTAGCCTACCAGATTGGCAAAAATCTGAAGTGAAATGAATTCTCCACCTAATGACAGTACAATCTGGTATAGCTATTTTACAGAGTAATTTGAAATATCAGTTAAAACTTAAAATGTAGATATTCTAGGTCTTGCTATTTCCCCAAGGGAACAGCAGAAAATGAGCCTCACAGATAAGCATATCTGTTGCTTCACTGGTTGCACATCAATAATTAGAATTTAAAAGCCTTCCAATAGGAGATTGGCTAAGTAAATTATAGGACATTGGTTTTTAAAATGAATAATATGCAGCAGATAAAAATAATATGGCTAAATGTGGGCTAACATAAAAAGAGCTTCAAAACACATTGTTGAGTGTGAAAAACAAACCACACAGGAATATTTAGTGAACCTTTCAATGAAAAAAATCTTCAAAAAGTATTAGATATTTATAGTACATATACAGCTATGAAAATCCACAGAGTAAAAATCAAAATATATATATAAAATAATAATCGTTAGTTCAATAGAGAGAAATGTATTGAAAACCAGAGAGTTACTCTGGCCAAATGCCTTCCTTATAATAAGAATTCATTTGTAAATCAAATATATAAAAATTAAAGTCAGAAGAAATATCATAAGTAATAAATCTCTAGAATTACTTTGAGATAATTTCTATGTCTTCAAATTTTCATACATATGTATGTTCATTATATGTGTAGCTCCATCCCTAAAGCAAGATATTGCCTCCTTCTGCCTTAAATCTTCAAGTTTATAAGCACATTCAGTAAAACTCAGAGAAACTGCACATGTAATTGTCTGTTCTCTATATCTATTCTATCCTAATTATCTCCTCAATATAAAATAAAAGTTCATTCATGATTATTATAAACATCAAAGAAAAAAATAAGCATAAATAATAATAGACCTAAGAATTTTTAAATGAAGAAGGTTGACTCTCACTTTTCTGGTTTAAAAATTATTTATTTCTCCCTTAATGTCCTCAGGTCCACTACAAATTATATTTTATTTGAAAATATTACTTTTATTAACTAATATTTTAGAAATCTAACACATTTTGACTCATAATAATTACCTGAAATTACTTGAGGATGCTTCTTTGCACAATAACATTTTCTTATGTCTATAATAGGCACGCTGCCGGTTTTGTTGAAATCCAGTTTCATAAAAGCCTAAACAAAGAGAAATGCTGTTTTCTATGAAATCATTAGACATGAGAACCTAATTTCCTATACTGCAGTAGCTTATTTACAGTTCTAAACGAGACAGTTTAAAAATACTAAACCGGTATATGAAAGGAGCATCATCAATAAAAGAAAGATATTGGAGCAAGATATTAGGTGTCAACAAAGGTTGTTTGCACCAATTCAACTCTAAAAGGAATCCTCAATTTAGGATGTGGTGAAGAAGGAAACTTTATCCAGTGCAAACAGCTCAACTGCATACAGCACAGCTGTGAAAACAGCATGGCGATGGCACAGCTCAACAGTAGTACTGCTCAATTATGAAACAGCATGGCTGTGGACAAGCACAGCTGCAAGGTGGCTCTTGAGTGAGGTGGTCCTTGGGTGAGCTGGCCCTTGGGTGAGGCCCCTCTTAGGCAAGGCAGCTCTGCTCTGTTCCAGTCTGCTTTGCTCTGGCTTGGCAAGATGTTTTCAGTGTTTCAGCTCCAGCCAGAGGAACGGACTCTTCAGTCTTCGGTGGGAAAGGAAAGTGTGTTCCCTGAGACAGAGGGAAACTGACTTATATAAAGAGAAGCTCTAGAATTTACTTGAAACTGATAAACGGCCAAGACAAATTGAACTGCTAGCCTCCAGAATTCTGAGACAATAAATTTATGTTGTTCAAGCCACCCAGTCTGTGGCACTTGTTATGGCAGCCTTAGCAAACTAATATGGTACTTGATAACTCTAGTTTTGTCTTCTATTCCCAGTACCAAGAATTGTGAAAGAGACAACCCTCCAGTTTTTACTTCTGATACTCAAACCTATCACCAAGATATGTAAAGTACAAACAAATGCAAATTTATAAAACTATGAGGAGAATTTGTTTGGTTTAAGGTATTTATTGTGTCTTTTGCCCAGTAGAGATTTTGATATTTTCTATTTGAGATTTATACTTGATGTTACTATTTATACTACTCTATACACAATAACTTTGTTTCAGTATTACATACATATACATTTTATATTAGATACATAAACAAAAGAAATAGAAAACTACATTGCTCAAAAGTATGCTCTAAAAATTGCTACCAGAACTGGAATAATATGCAGTTCCCTATAAAAATTAGGGCTCCTGTTTTTAATTCCAATTTAACATGATCATTTTAATCTTCATTTTAATATTTAGCATGCATACTATAAAAAAACCAGAGAACAATTTTAGTCATTCTAAGATAACACGTATTGAGTCTTGACCCTGGGAAAGCCACAACACTAAGAATTTTACATGTGTTATCTCATTCAATCTTTGTACTAACTCTATGAGATAAGGAACTGAGGCTCAGAGATATTTAAAAGCACATATAGTCACATAGCTAGTATTTTATGAAACTAGTCATCTGTGAACCAAAATCTGACTTCAGATTTTATTTTCATTTTATAATATTTTCCTAAAACATACACAAAATTCTTTAGCTTTATCCTGGGAGAGTTGCATGTGTATGTATTTGTGTTCCACTAAAATCAAAATATATTACAAGTAAAGGGACTTAAAACATTTTCAATGGTAAGTTATTAAAGTTTTAAAATAATGAACCTAATAGCCTATTAAATGTAACTAATAGAAAATTACTTAACAAAGTTACCTTTCGCACAAATGATTTCCTGTATTCATTCATTTCACCAATAATGGCACGTTTGAATTCTCCATAATCAACCTTGCCATTGCCATTGTCATTCAGAATTAGCCATGAAGACTCAAAATCCTAGAAATAATCACACAGAGACCACTGTTACACCCTTAAGTTGTATATGAACACAACATAATAGTATTTTGTTACATCTTTTGCAGTCCAAGACAAGGTAGAAGACTTAAGAAATTCCAAAAAGTTACCCAATCAAAGGCACTCAGAAAGCTATTTAAAGCAGCAATCCCCAGACTTTTTGGCACGACCAGAAACTAGTGTTCCTATGAGAATCCAATGCCTGATAATCTGAGGTGGAGCTGAGGCAGTGATGCTAGCTGTGGGGAGCGTCTGCAAATACAGATGAAGCTTCACTTGCTTGCCCACTGCTCACCTCCTGCCGTGAGGCATGATTCCTAACAGACCACAGACTGGTCCACAGTCCATGGGTTGGGGACCCCTGAAAAGGAACTCTGTGGTGGACAGTTCTGTAAAGTTAATAACCATGTAGGAGTGATAATAAGTCGCAAATTATCTTTTTAAATTTAATTATTTGCTATACAAAAATAAAAATACCATTTACTTTGATTTGAACATTTAATTATTTTTACATATTATATCTGTGACAATTAAAAAGTCACCTCAGGTTCTGGAATGTCTCCAATAGCATTAGGAGCACTAATCATATTTCTGCTAGTCTTTAAAGTATGACACATATTTGAAAAACTAATGTTATTCCACAATTTACACTGGAAGATGTTATTTTGAGTATATCTCTTATGCCAGTTTACTCATTTTACCATTGCCGCTTACTGCTTTGATAAATGCATTATTTAATAGAATGTTCTATTCACAGAGTTCCTAACAATAAAAAAATTACAGCGTGAGAGTTCTTAAACTCAGGTAAATATGTTTTCAATGTTTCAGTCACGTTGTTAGCTTTAAATGAGAATGTAAATAAAACATCCAACAAGGTGATTGACAGATAACAGATACTCGAAAAAATATTCTCTCCTACCTCTTCCTAATTTTTCAAATAAAACTTTAGTAAGAAACACTAAATTTTAAGATGTCCTGTCTCCCAACAATTCTCAACAACCCATACATTTGTGTCTGTCCACATGATACAGACTTTAAGTGTCTGTAAAATGATCTTTTAAGCATGAAAATAAGCTTGACCTTTAAAATCATAAGTAAAATTGAGGGAAAACAAGAATATGCTTACCCAACTCATGGAATACTAGAAATGAAAGCTAATACTTGAGGCTTAAAATAAATAAATTTCAAGAATTGAATAACTTACCAAAAGTGGCCACAAATTTATATACCTCATTCTTTCTAATATATGGTACAGAATAAAAAAATGATAGTTCAATTGAAAAAAAAATTGAGGTAAATTCAACGATGGTATCTCTATAGAAATTAAGGTATTTAGGTTACATATCTTTTTTTTTTTTTATTTTTAATTTCATACCAGGGAGAAGAACTATACCTTCCAACAAAATAGCTCCATAATTAGACTCAGGTTAGTGATACTTGTATTCTAATTTTATAGTGACTTAATTTTACTTATCATTGCATGGATAGTCTCCTGTAATACTAGAGGGGGGAAAAAACAGGCAATATTATTTAAAATATATGAGAAAAAGGGGAAGTTTGCTCATATTTTTA
Organism: Eidolon helvum; assembly: GCA_000465285.1. NCBI lineage: Eukaryota > Metazoa > Chordata > Mammalia > Chiroptera > Pteropodidae > Eidolon > Eidolon helvum. Next base: position 25,096 of record KE814626.1, read on the forward strand.
TAATACCTGTTCTCCCTAGGCTAGACACCTTATATAATTTTTTTGGTTTTTATTCCTGAATCTAATGGTAAAAATTTAGCAAATCAACTGAAAAGGGAAGTATTATTATGATGCAGAAAGAGTACTAGACTGGCTCAGATTATCTGGGTTCTAGTTTTATCTCAGATATTAATTACTTGTGTGATAGTGGATAAAGACACAAGGCTTTCTAATGTTCTATTGCTGTTTCTTTTTGTTTTGTTTTGTTTTGTTTTGTTTTGTTTTATAAATGGAAGAAGTCAAGTTAGATAATCCATAGTAAGTATCACCAGGTGGGTCAGAAGTTTAATGTTGCAAAAAATACAAGAAAGGTATGTTATGACAATAATATACAATATCATATTTGTACAGATTTTATAGTCAATAAGACATATTCTCATGTAATTTTCTCATTTGAGCTTCAAAGCAATTTTAACTATTGGTACTTTCTCTAAATTGCCCAAGTAAAACCTGTCAATTCAAAAACTAAAAAGACCTAGTCAAGATCACACAGTTAAAGTAGTAAAGCTAGGACTTGAACCTATATCTCATAAATTCAATTTCTAGTATTCCTTCCACAAAATACTCTATATCTTGCCATGAGACTGTTCAAAACAAAATAGAACAATGCAAGAGAATTTTTTATCTGAAACTCTTGAAGTAGATGTGTTTCAAATTCATATACTTTTAGAATAAAATACAATTTCTTAGCATGGCATGCAAGGCTTGAGTGTAATAGACCCTTCCAGGCTTATTTCTCTCCATCAATCTCTTTTCCTTTATTCTATTTATCTGTCCACTTAAACTAATGCATTGGGTACTTATTCAGTACTTGCTGTACGCCAAGTTCTATTCGAGGTGTTACGAAAGGAACAGAAAACTAGAAGTACGCTGTTTCCTGCCCTGATGGGGCTTACATTCTACTTGCAGGCAAAGCCAGACAATACTTACAAAGTAGAATGAAGAAAATAAAATGGGTAAATGGTAGAAAGAAGACCAGGGAGCAGATGAGGTGCTCCTTTAGACAAAGGTGTCTAGGCAGTACTCTCAATAAGGAAAGTGTGGCCTGAATGATGAGAAAACCCAACATGCAAAGGTCTAGTGGAATATTACTCACAGCAGAGGGAACAGTATGTGTGAAGGTTCTGGGGGTAGGGAGTGAGGGGATGAACCATCTGCAACTCCTGGATAGGTCACACCCCTTCTCTCCTCCATGTCTTCACATGTGCTTCTCCTTTTCCTGAAATACTCATTGTCTGATCCACGATCCACACTTCTCCTCTCGTCTGCTTAATTTTGCATCTTTCAAAATTCAGCTCAGATATTTCCTCCTCCAGAAATTCTTCTATGATCTTCCCTCACTTTCTCCATAACCTAGCTTAGAATTTATCCATGTGTTCTATAAGCATTCTCTATTTAATATATATCATAATTGTTTTGTAATCATATCTTTCTATCTTTTGATTATGAATACCTTAGAGTATAACTTCTTAGAGCTTAGAACAATGGCTGATTAATATATTCTTAATGTATACATGATGGAAGAATAAATGTTGTAATTTTAAAAATCAAGAGGACTTGTTACCTGATGGCTTAATACTAATAATAGGGCATAAAGAAGAAGAAGGAGACAAATGAATTACTAAAATTTCAGTAGAGAAGTGAATATCATCTAAGAATAATATATAATTCACTGCAGTGAAGTATCTATGGTACATACCTTTTCGGACACTTCTAAGTGAAATAGTTTTAAAGCGTGCTCAAAATCTGCTTTCTCTAAAAGTCTGTTTCCTTCCTTGTCTAATTGTTGAAAGTATTTTTCCAATCCAGTCAAAATACGGACACCTCTTTTATGTAGCTGTTCTTTTAGCTTATCTGTTTAAGAAAAAGAGAGGTATAAACTAATAGCTCTTATTCAAAAATGTATCAAATTGTATTTGCCTCTTGTAAGAAAATTAAAGTTGATGTAACTGATATAAGAAATGTCTACCAAATCACGTATAATGCAAAAAAATTTGGAAAATAAAATGCTTTTAATAAAGCGGGTTATATATAAAACTACATGTAAATATACCAGAACTATAGCACCACTGTGTGGTGAAAGTATTATAGTTTAGATATAAAAAAAAATAATGTTCAATTTATCAGCATGAAAATAACCTAACTGTTACAACTAAAACATTATTTTTCTAGGCATCCTCTTAATCCAACAGTCTTACCTCTTTAATCTCTTTCTTTATTGTTACTGACTGAATTAGAAAATTGATGCCAGGTAAGTCACTCAATAATTCTCAGTTCAAAATTTCAAAAATAGTTTGCAATCTTCAAATTATAACTTATATATTAAATAGCATTAAGGCTTTGGAGTGCTGTCCTATACTTATACACTTAAAGTAACCCTTTTTTCCAGGAATTCTTAAGAGCTTACAGTCTCAGGACCTTGGCATTCTCTTTGTGGGTCAGTGATTTCACTTAATGCAGTTTGTGCCATCTTAAGAATATATAGAGAATTTACTAAAGTAGCTACTAAATACAACACACTGGAGAAGTAAATTTCACTAGACAGTAGTAACAAATATTGTATTGACCAGGATAGAATAAAGAATTCACTAACAATGACACCAAGAGTATTTGAGAGGTCAAATATCAATTTAGAACATCTTTCAAATGTTTTTAGCTTTCTTACTCCCTGATCATCTTTAAACAACAAATCAGGATTTATCAAAATTCATAAATTATAGGTTGATTTTCTGTGATTACTTGTTTATGCCTTTCTAAATTATGAAATTAAACAAAGGAATTGATTATTTGAGCCAAGTATACTGTAGTGGTTACAAGACTGGACTCTAGAAATGAAATCTGTAACACATTTTAGTATACAAAGGCTACATGCATTTCATTTATTACCTACAATAACTCTGGAAAGTTAATAAAACAGGTTATTTTCTTCATTGAGCCATGAAAGTGGTGCAAGAGATCTACACAAAGTCATATGTCTACTGAATGACAGAGTCCAAACATGAATCTGGCTCCCAGTGCGGTATCTTTTCTTTTATACTAAGGCTGCTACAAATCTCTTTAGCATATTATCTAATGCATAAGAGAAGTATTATATCACAAAATCAGCTACATTTTATTCATTTCATGAATAAAATCCATTTATCTAGTTTTTTCTAAAATTGTTAAATCCATAGTTTATATAATACTAGTTATTCAGTTAGATGGGATCATTAAAGTGGGAGAAATCCTAGAAATATTGTTAAACATATGTGTGTGTGTGTGTATTAGTCTTTAAAATATATCTCATGAATATATTAAAACTAACAGACATCTGGAAAATATGGCTTTACTACTCACATAGAAAATGATTAAAAATTAAAAATACTTTAGAATATAGTAAAATAATACATACCTTGAATGGCCTTGAAGGCCAGCCTATCATTGGCTTCCTGACTGTTTATATCATCCTCATGTTCCACAGAAGCAGTTCTGCAATGGACATGTTCACGGTGATAAAAATATATTCTGTTTTGTAACCCTAGAAACTCTAAGCTCTTGCCTGCTCTTGACTCAATGAAACTCTCATCAAAGTTGGAAGAGTGCCTAGAGATTAAGCAAGTCCTGTTTCTGGCTGCTGATTTAATTGCCAGGAGGATTAAATATGCTAAGTCAATGGATGAAATCCTTAAAAACTTCTAAGAACTACCTTTAACATTATATTCATTTTTGTAGCTACTTCAGTGTTTTTTTTTAAAATTAAAACTATTAAATTTAAAAGCAGTATTACCTTGTAAAGTATAAAATGTAAAAGTTGTTTTTAAAAGCCAAAAAAATTGCATTCATTTTGAGCAATACAGTAAATAGCAAAGTAAAACAAACTTCCTTATAGCCAATTTGTGGGTATAGCCTATAATGCACATATAGGACAACAATTATTGTCACTTTGAATTATATTTATCACCAAGAAACACTCAGCAACAATAATAGCATATAGTAGCATTTATAGAATTAAAATAACTCGAATTCATTATGTATATTATCAATCATGAACACTATTAACATGTAGGATCCAAGACATGTTTTAATGCTAAAAAAAACCCACTAAAACTGTGGAGGAAATTATTAATGTTGTACTGTATCCATCTTTTAAATTTTATTGCTTCGGTAGCATTTTATAAAACAAAAGTGTTATAGAAAAGGCGAATTAATAAAATATCTCTAACATAAAATGAGACATTTTTTGTTCTTTACTTGATTGTAACTATTTCCACACATGCACTACGAGATAGCACATAAAAGACAAATACAGCTATGCTTTGTTTTAAAAAATATAAATCTAAACTCAAAATACTTTGAGATAGAATCTCATTTTAAGATAATAAATAATAGTATTTTCACTTACCTTCAAACTGACAAATGCATGTTTGACTTACCTGAGAGAATCCAAAGCTATCTGATCAATATTTGTGATGCGAAGTATAAGTAATGTGTTTTCTTTTATGCTTTCTGGAAGTCTGGGATGATCAGAACTCAAAAATGTCAAGTTTGCCCCCTAAAAAATTAACAGATGAATTAAAATTTAGGAACCCTATAAGAAGTAAAATACAACTAATTTTAAATATTCAATTTTGATTGGATATTTGATTTGACATGGTATACTTTTTTATAAAAAAGCATATTTAGAAATCACACAGACTTCAGCTAATAATGTAGGAAAATAAAGGAAGTAATCTCCCAATCAATCTCTGAATTAGAACAATCTTCTGTTTAACAATCCCTGTGAAAAAATAATAATAAAAACTCCATTTAAGGTACTTGTTGATAGGAATGTAGTTATTATCATTCTTTATTCCTGTTTTTGATATATGTTGTTCTTTTTTAAAAAGTCCCTATCAACAAGTACCTCAAGTAGAAAAGAATTAAATGCTCCAACCAAAAGATAGAGTGGCTGAATGGGCAAGAAAACAAGACCCTTACACAATGCTACCTACAAAAGGCTCATTTCAGATTAAAAGACACACACAGACTAAAAGGAAGGAGATGGAAAAAGCTATTGCCTTAATGGACCTAGAGGGTATTACATCAAATGAAATAAGATAAAGACAAATATCGCATGATTTCACGTACACGTGGAATGTAAAGAACAAATAAATAACGATAACAACAAAAGCAGAAATAAACTCATACATACAGAGAATATTTTGAGGGTGACTAGATGGGAGAGGGGTGGAGGGGATGGCAAAAAAAAAGGCAAAGGGATTAAGAGGTACGAAAAAGTTGCAGAATAGACATGGAGATATAGAGTGTAGCATAGGGAAGATGGTTAATAATGTTGGGGGGGGGGGGTAAGGGGGAAGAGAGGTACTAGATTTAGAAGGGTGATTGCTTTGCCAGCTATGTGAATCTCTGATCACTATGTTATACAAGTGAAACTGGTATATTATTGTATGCCAACTGTAATTGAAAAAAACTCACTGAATTATACAACGTAAATACAAGCAACTAATGGGGTATTATATTTCAATAAAACTGGGAAAAAAATAACAACTCCAATTTTTTATAAGGATCATAGGAAGAAAGAATAAGTTATTCAAATCAAAATTATGACATTCCCAACAGAGACTCATGGACATGGGGGGGGGGGGGGTGGTTACCAGAGGGTAGGTGGTGGAGAGAAGAGGAGGTAGATGGGGTAAAGGGGGTCTAATAGGTGGTGACAGAAAGAAATCTAACTATGAGAGGTGAACACACACTGTAAATTATATATATCCTTTACTGTTAAAAAGTACAGATGAAACTTATTGGATTTCGTTAAAAATATGACATTCCCAAATACAGAAATAGAGTTATTGATTCACATAAAGATGTACTATAAATTGATGAACTGTGATAGCTCAATCACACTTTTTCACCTGGTCTTTTGATAACAAACATCACCTAAGTGTAAATTATGATTTTAAACTAATTAGAGCATAAATGCTTGAGTAAAAATATTCCTCTCAGAAATTCTAAATCCACACTTAGAAAATTTTTATATTTTGATTTCTGGGTTACTCAAAATAAATATGGTCAAATAAAAACAAATAGAAATTTAAAATAAGAAGTTTAATTTTCTCTGTTGAAAATAGTAAGAGATTTCTTTCCTCCTCTTTTTCCTGGAGCATTTACATTAGAAAACTTATAACTATAAATATTTTCCCCTTTCTTTAAAATGTATATAAATTCTTTTGAAATTATAATATTTGTCTATAGCCATGCTACCCTGAACAACCCCATCCCATCTGATCTCAGAAGCTAAGCAGGGTCAGGCCTGGTTAGTACTTGGATGGGAGATCACCTAAGAAGACCAGGTTCAACAGGTATAAAAATTTTAAAAAATAATAATAAGGGATTGTAAACTGACAAGGTCCTTGCAATCTGTGAGGTCAACCAAGGGTTGCCTCACCTAAAAAAGAAAAAAAAAATTATAATATTAAGCAATTGAAGAAACTCTGTGATGTGTGTAGCAGGGTTATACATATAAACTTATACATGTAAGCAAATGTGTGTATGTGTACATGTGTGCATAAGGGTACACCAGTGAGATATGTGTCAGTGCATCCAAAGCTGTATATGCATGTGTGAATGAACACATGTGGGTACACTTTATGCACGTGTGTATGGGAACATGTATGTGCATGTTTATTTGAGTATTACATTAATAGCTGGTGCTAAAATATTTTTAGAGAGTGTTTAGGAAAAGACCTTGATGGGGTATACAGAAAAAATAAGTTTCACTATAACATCTGGAAAGCAGAACCAATGCACCCCCCAAAAAAGAAGGGTAAGGTAGAATATTTTTGCATAAAGAAAAGGAAGATTGTGAGGAGAAGAAAAAAGATGGAAGGATATGAAAAATGAAGAGGCAGGCCTTTACTATGGGATATAGCAAGAGATATATATGTTTAACAATAAGAATGTCTAATTAATAATTGTAATTTGTTTACACTGTTGTGACAACCTCCCTCCATTATCTATTTCAAAATGTCTGCCACACACAAAAAGCATCATATACATGGTTTATATATGTCTTTCATTCCTTCTCTCCCTCCCTCCCTCTCAGCCTCCTTTCTTTCCTTCCTTTCATTTTTTCATGGAAGTCATAAAAGGGAGCAGAATTCTATACCTGCTTCAAGTGACTTGGAACAGGAATAGAGAGAATAAATTATAGACTATACTAAATTACTAGAGACAGTGCTCAGAGCTAGGAGTAACTTTAATCGTGGAATAAGCATTAAACAGCCTTCTGTAGTTTATGAAGTGGAGTCAGAGCTGATTTTCTCTAGCTCTCAAGAGGCAGACTTGAGTGATATGTTTAATCCAAGTTTAAGATGCTAAGTTTTTCTTCACTTTCACTCCCAATTCCTCACACTACATCTCATTGATTCTACCTCCCATCAACATTTTAATTTTATTTTTTCTAATTAGCTTCACACCCTCAGCCACAGCCTCTTGCCTAATTCAGGTTATTACACCCTCCTTCCTAGATTTCTATCATTCAATCCACTCTGGTTCATTATAACTAGTCTTCAATCTGTTTTCAATATTGTAACCAGAGAGATCTTTCTAAATCGTAAACCTGATAATGCCACATCTCCCCATTCTGATTATTTCTTATCTTTCAATGACTCCTAAGTACATTTTATATAACTCTTTAACAGAGGCTGCTCTTAATAAGCTCTCATTCTTGACAACACCCACCTTGAACTCTGTACTCCAGACAGACTTTCTCTACCCTCTATTATCTCCTTATCGCAGCCTAGCTAACACCTTCTCTAGGTCAAGGTTAGATGGCACTTCCTTCAGGAAGCCTCTTTAAAAACACAAAACTAAATTATTACTCTTCTTACCTGACTGTCCTTCCTATTAGAATGTAACTCCACAAAAGGAAGGAATGGGTCTAACTTATTCACTACTCTCCCTCCAACACTCAGTCTATGAATGTATATTGGTTACATGAATGATCACTGTGGATAGTGCTGCATTTTAATCATCAAATAATATGTGAAAATAATGAAGAAACATAGGCAGTAAACTCTTTGATATTACTAACTAGAATTTCTTTTCAGATATATCTCCTTGGGCAAGGAAAACAAAAAAATAAA
>KE814629.1:0-12619 GCA_000465285.1 Eidolon helvum
AAAAATAATAAATTTAACACCCTCCACACACACACACACCCCAACATGAGAACAACTATAGGCAACTGCCAAAGTGGTTAAAACAATTACTGAAGAAACTTCTGGGTTTTTCTTTTTTAAAAATCAAAACACAATTTTCATCTAATATTATTAACAGCGTATACAGCTCTAAAATATTTTTTAAATTATCTATTTTATATATTCACTATTCAATAAACATACACTAAATGCCTATTATGGTCAGTTACTATGATAGAGATTGAACATAACCCAGAGTCTGGTAGCAAAGTCCAGGAAGGAAGCGGAGTGGTGAGCATGGTAACTGGAAGTTCAGCCACCTGGGGGGGTAGATCAGAGAGAGCTCGCATGCGGATGTGATGCCTCAGCCGGATCCTGCAGGAGAGGTGGCAGGTGGCCCGCCGCACAGCGCAGGAGCACACTGCAGGCACAGGCAAGGTGCGGGCAGCACCAGCAATAGCCTGTTTAGTCATTTTCTTTCTCAGCCCTTTGTTTACGTCATAGAATTTCACTGTGGGGATTGCAGCCACCTTGATCACTTGGACCTCAGTGCCTGGCGCAGCCCCGGGTCATTCTGCAGATACTAAGAACATCTGTTGAACAAATCAATAAATGGGAACTAGAGATGACAGCATGTGGGGGCTTATATAATTATGAAAACTAACACAGAAACTTTAAGTATATGCTTTCCTTTAATCTCTTAAAATGCAAGATAAGTAATGTTTGAGGCAAGGAAGAAATACGCGACAGACAGAGCTTTATGATGTGTAGAAGAATAAAAAGTGATAAATACAAGTATAGAGTGAAATAAATGAAGTATGAAATGAGAACAAAGGAAAATAGATGACTTTCTGCTCTGCAGGACTTACAAAATTGGAGCTTTTGCGGAAACTGATTTATATGTAAAAATGACACCTAAATTGGTACTAAACATCTAGTTTATGTGGCAAACGTTATCCTTAGGCAAATGGAGAAGGCAGGACATGAGACTAAAGGTTTTTACTGAGGATTTTTTCAGATGACCTCAAATAGGACAGGTCGCCCTCCAGTTTCCTAAGAACAAAAACTTTCTTTAGATAAAACTGAAGGAGAATGGAAGGAGCTTAACAACAAAATAAACCCAATTTGTGTGATAATGAAATGGTAATACTTCTCATATGGCAATATTCTCTAATATTCAATTGCCCAAAATTATCCCTGACCAAGGGCTGGGACAGGTTCTCTATTCCCCATGGTCTAACTCTGATACATCCATGTAGGCGCAGCCCACTCGGCCAGCGGCAGCAGCAGACAAGGGGTGAGGAGAGGTGAGAACTCCACCAACCACCTGCATTTAGAAAGATTCGCTGTGCTGCACCTATTCCCCCTTCTGGTAAGAACACCCCAATTTTCTGTTAGAAAACTGGTTTTTCTTCAACCCATCATTTTAGGCGTGGGCACTCATGTGACCATGGTCTTGCCAATCACAGCTTTGTTACCCCCACCCCCTCCTCCATAAAGATTAGGGTTGGAATGGTGAGCATGTGTGACAGCCAGGGGCAGGCTGCCGGTGAAAAAAGCCACATTCCAAGAGTTCAGAGATGGAGAGAGACCATCAGACCACTGCTGGAGCACTGGGCCCAGCACGACAAGGGGAAGAAGACAACCCCAGACCGACTCCTGGGCCCTGCGGTCATGTGAGCCAATCAGTGTTTGTTCTTTTTGTCTATATAAGCTAATTTGAATATTCACACATGTAAACAAAAGAAATGTGAATAATAATACGAAGTAAAACTAAGTGTGTTACTTAGAAGTAAAACTAAATATGTTCCTAAAATCTTGAGGAAGAATGATAAATACCTTTTTCTGTAGAAATGCAGTTACACTGGAACTTACAGAAGCGGATATTAGGGATTAAATAGGTTTTTGTGGACTGGAGCAGAAAACCTTCAAAGACCATAAAATTGTTTCTGTGGAAAAACGTGTTCCAAGTAATAAGCAAACTTATAAATAAGTTTTTCACTATTAGGCTGGTTATGAAATTTTTCAACTACACCATATTCTTAAGACTACAGTTTATTACTGCATAACGTTTTTATAGCCTCTGCATTTCACATCTTGTGTTTTCATGATGTACTAGATTCCTTTATACAAGTAAGCATTCCTATGGCTTTACACATATATGACATTTTTGATTACCATTATCATTCTCTCAATTATCTCAGAACAAATCAGGAGCCAGTATACCCATTTCACAGAGATGTATTAGTAACAAAAGATAAGACTTGTCTCACAATCTGTTGACAAAAGCAGGAGTGGGAATCATAGACCTGGTGCGTCTAAATTTTGAACAACTGACTGAAACGCTTGAGATTTATTACCTGTTCTACCAAAGGACAGGGAAATACGAGTGCCAGCAACGTGCCAGGTGCGTATGCATATGCGAACACCAGCTAGTTCTCACAACCACCTTGAGGGAAAAGCATTATTTTCAATTTTCAAATGAGGAAAACCAGCATTGCCAACATCCAATTTATAGTGAAACAATCCACGGAATCAATTTGGAGAATTACTATCGATGGGCAGTAACAGGAGAAGGAACTGGACACAGGAGAAGGGAACTGAAGTCAGGAGACATACGGCCCAAGTCACCAAACACATTCGTGGCAACTGGCATCACAGTTAACTTAAAACATTTAAAATTAAAAATCATACTTGTTTACTGCCTTTGCTTTTTTAATGGAAGTTTAAGTAGGGAGTCCTTATTATCCAAGTAATCATGAGAACCTCTAGTTACAGCGCTGTATGGCAGAACAGGCCACAAAACTATAAACTATTCTCTGCAAACCAATCACAGAATAAATCCCCTGAGGTTGCCTCAAGCAGTCACGCTGGGTGATATAGGTCAATCCTTTACCAACCTCTCCCTTGTTGCGAAATGCTGAGAGGTAGGTCCATGCTTACACAATGTAAATCAATCACCCATAAAGTAAAACTGAAAATCTTGTTAAATATTTCAAAAAGATCATTACAAGTGACGATAGAAATATCTAAAATTCACACGAAAAGCCATTAACAAATGACACATAGAAGTTACACGACTAGTGAAGAAACAAATCGACGATGCTAATGTGCTTCAAAAGAAAGCAATGTGATTATTAAAGGGTAAAAAAGATTCTTGGAAAAACTGATAGCTCTCAAATATTTAAAACTATACAATGACTGTGCTAATCACATGTGAAACTCTGTCAAAGTTTTTTAAAAATTATGCCAATAATGTCATTTTTTAGGATTCTAAGTGTCATCTCATAGTGCAATTTAAATAAAAAATTTACTAGTGCTATCACAAAATAAACTTACAGTCTTAGTATTTAATTTTCACTTTTCAGGACTTTTGATTCCCACTTTATAGTATGAAATTTCTGTCCTGGCTTCTAGTTGACTCATTTAAAAAGGGTAACCTTTCCAGTATTAATTATCCTTAGATAATATGAAAAATCAGAATACAGCGAGAATTATATCCTGAATAAAAAAGTGAATAAAACTGAGAATGTAAGCATAATTTTAAACCATTAGTCATGACTTAAAGCTTATCTCACTCTAAATCTTTTAATTCAATTGTCAGTTATCTAATGCCAATGCAAAGTGTGGCCTCCACTTCAATAAAATTCTGTTGAAGCCTTTATTTACTGAAGAAAAGGGAAGAAAAGAAAAAAAAAAGAAATCAATTCTCAGTTCCCAAGAGATCTTGAAATATTTTTAAATGTTTTAGTAAAGATGCTTCAACTCTTGAGCTGACATTCAAAAGAAAACTCGATAAAACTAATATATTTCTAAGAGCTTTGCTAAAGAGATAATGTAGTGCCCCATGGCCGCTGTCCTTCAAAATCCAAGGTAAAAATTATTAGAATGCCCTAGTAAATGCAATTATAATTCTCTGCCTTTCTGCAAAGGAGAAAAAAAAAATCATCTTTAGAAAACTTAACACTTGAAATTTGGTATATACATTTAAAAATCAATCCATCTTAGTAGCAAGAGCAAACATCAAAACACATTTTAAAATTTGGGAACCTTTGTGTGTGTTGAATAACTGTTCTGCTTCTTGATCTGTCTAGTTCTCAGTGAGAGCCTCCTTCTGCTCCCCCCAGAAGCTCTTTCCTGCAGGAAACGTCTCACGTGGTTTGAGTGGAACATGCTCAACCCCCACCGAAACCTGTGTGCTCAGGAAAACCAACCAGTCTCCAACTACACAATGTAGTTGTGACAATGGTCCAGATGGTCGCCAGGCCTAACCAGGCCAATTCTAATTCTCCCAGAGCCATCCCAGAAAACTCCCTCTTTGCACTGAGATTGCTACACTAGAGAGACATGGTAGGGGTCTTCTGAGGGCCATCTTCATCCGGCGGTGCCTCCACATAAGTAAAGCCAAGCGGAAGGGAGCAGAGCCAGGTCTGGACAAGCGCTAAGAAGGCAGAGCTGTGATCACAGGTCTGTGCTCAGGATCTGGTCACAAGAGGCCAGTGCCCCTGCATCTGCCAACCAAATGAGCCATAAAATCCCTTTTTTGGTTCACTGTGTTCCTGTCATCTATAAAAACAACAAAATTCTGACTAATCAACACGTGAAACCCCAAGTTACCACATGTTACAATTTCTTTGGGCCTCAGTTTTTAAATACTAAATACTAAATTAGAAATAATAAATTAGATATTCTCTAAGATTTCCATTTCAATGTATCAATCCATTGTCAGTTGCAATTTCTGTCAACTAAATGTTTAAGTGTTGGTTTTAAGCAGTAAAAGGTGCTAGCGTAAGCACCTGCACTTAATGTGTACTCATCTCGAACATGAAATATCTTTAATTAGGTCAAAATATCAGTTTTTAAGCTCTTCAGAGAAAATGTCAGAAGGTGAATAATTATTTTTTAAAAATAAAATCTTTGTGGCAGCACCCTTAATTCTGTTACAACCAATCAGGTTGCTCTTAATAACTAATAAATTTCACCAGCAGTCACAATTAGAGATTTAAGACCTCATGCGTGAATAGTACAAACCATGTGTAGAAATGTATTCACATTGAAATTTCATTTTATTCAATGTTTTCTGATGAACTAAATTCTGAGCTCTAATTAGATCTCAAATTTGCAATTCCTTGAAATGGTAAACAATTATGATACAATAAAATATGAAAAATACAAGCCATTTCACCAAAACAGCTGAAAAACCATGTGATATAAAATGAAAGGATATCTTCATTTGAAATAATTAAAGTCTTTCTATAATATTCAGAGTCTGTAAAGATATCACAAATAAAAGTGTTCTAAATTGTTTTTCTAAATAAAATTCCCCTTTTTCATGATTAATCCAGAGTCCTCAAAACACTGTATCTGGAACACAGTATTTCCTGGTTGACAGATGATGGGGCAGGACTGGTAGAGAAGGGAGAGGTAGCTGAGAAGGGGTGAGGAGTGGGGAGGCTTGGAGGGATAAAGGAGGTAAATAAAGTTGGAGGGATGAAGGAGGTAAATAAAGGAGATAGGGGGAAACTGGGGAGGAGAGATTCAATAGGACAGAGATGGAAGGAGAAGGGAAAGTTGAATTAATTGGGAAGAGCCTGAGGAAGACCTTGAGAGTCTAGGGAGTGGGAGGCCAGAGTCTGAGAAAGGAGGAATACAGATGTCACAGGAGCCTGAGAGGGGGCCCTGGCAAGAGAAAGGAGCGGGGAGGGGGAAAGAAAGTTGACCCCCCCCCCCCAAAAAAAAACAAGAAGGGGAAGGCAGAAAGAAAACCAAGGGCAAATGGAGAAAGAAGACAACTTCTTATCTACCAGAGTATTTATCATACCTGAAAGTTATGTCACTCTGCATATAAATACTATTTAAAGTCTTAATATTATTCGATTCCAATATAAGTATGTAATATTAATAAATTACAATTCATATTATAGATATACATTTATCTGGATACATGAGCAATACATTAATAAAATAGAACTTATTACATCACATATTTATACATATTTTTAAAGCTTCATCTTCTAAATTTAGAAGCATCAGAAAGTGTACTTAAATTTCAAAGAATTTACTTGCTGAGCACCAATAAATACATTCAATGGCTGACACATCTTCCCCAACCAGAGCAAAACTCAATACTTTAGCAGCAAATCACAACAAAGAATATTACCATTTCCTGGGACGGTGGTGGTAGAGCTTTAGCTCTTTCTCCTCTGGTTATTTTCCTTTGCTAAATGTGCCTGTTTGGTAGAACTTTTACCTTCCTTTCTGTCATCTTTGTCTCTGGATGCCACTTTACTAGAAATATCCTTTATATTTGCTGACTTTTTCCTATTTTCCTTGGTTTTAGCACCTTTATCTAGTCCCATTTTCTCCTTTTCTCTGTCCTTTTTACTCTTAGGAGACTCCTTCCTGGATATATCAGAATCAGCAATTTTCTTATCCTTCCGGTCATCCTCTTTTTCTTTCTTCCCCTTTCTTCTCTCTTCATTCTTACTTTCCTTCTTGGACTGAGGCTTCTCTTTTTCCTTCTTGAGCTCTTCTTTAGTGAGTTCTTTAACTTTCAAGTTATCCAATCAAAGGAAAAAATGTTTATTGAAAGCATTTCTTAATTCACAGAATGGTAACTTAGTGCGAATGTATCGTCTTTATTTAAAATCTACACCCACACATGAAATGATCATTCAAAAAGTGACCTTTAATCCACTAGTTTTAAATTAATTAAAAATAGATGCAAACCTTTATAAAGTACCAACTATACAAGAAATGCTAGAAACTTGCCACTATATTTTTCCAGCTCGAAATATGGTACGGTTTGTCTTAAAACAAGATTAAAACGCAATACTATTCAATGAGTCCATCCATAAAGGTAGTGCTTTACACAAAATATTAACAGCTCACATTTCGCAACCATAATGACATAATTAAAGGAATACTGACAACATAAGAACAAATTTCCCATAACTTGCAAGTATTTGTACAAAGATAATTTTAAAAATTTTAGTTGTAACAAAAAAATTATGTCCTTAAAATGTGTGTGCTTACAATCCCTGAAAACAGTATATGCACAAAAAATTAAATACAATTTTTTAATTAAAAAAATACAATATCCATGAGTATGAAATTTTAAATTCATTATCTATGGTGTGTAAAATGACAAGTAGAATTTATTTTCTGTTAATATTCAACATTAGGAAATCAGTATTCCTTTAAGCATGTTTCCTGTTAATTTATGTAGAGCCACTCAAGCCAACATATATATCATCCATGCTCACAGGGGAGAGAGCAATTCAATGGAATATACAGGTAATTCCAAATTTCATTAAGACACTGCTTTCGACTTGCTTTATATGAAATTTAACAGTGCCATTAGCCAAAGCTTTGAATTTCACCTTCTTGCTCTCATTACAAAATTGTAAAAGAAGGTGTTTATTGCATGATGTAGCATTTAAGCAGAAACAAAGAAAATCAAATATTTCTTTAAAGTAATAACATGTGGAAAATGTGATTTTCCCATCAAAATCACATAATTCACATAGCACGAAATGTTATTTGATTCTTCCAGAAAATCTTATTAAAACCTTGTGAAAATGCAGAACGGCATTCATAAAGAATCAACCATCCAGGTCCTCATTCTGCGCTAGTGCTGTTCACAGAGCAACACAGATAATAGCGCTGTGAGAACAGAAAGCTTGTCTAAGTGGTGAAAGTTCTGTTTTCTCCCCAGGAATTATTCAGGTGGGATACAAAGTTAAAACATTAAATTTCCTAATCTTAAAATTAAAATACAAATCACAAAACCCTGCAAATCACATAGTGAAAGTCTCACCTGTTAATGTTTCACCAAAAACAAATTATAAAACAATATGCCAAGCACCTGAACACAAAAGATTATAAATTTGTAAAGAAAAACATGCACTTTCCCCATGCCCCTCTCTCTGAAGGACATATATATTTACATATGAACAAGAAAAACCAGAGGGATAGAAAATAAGGCTGTAATAATAGGCTGTTAGCCTACATATAATGGTTGACAGGTATAGCAATTTTTAAAAAATAATACCAAACATAGCGAGTTCTATACTGACATAATGCAGTGCCACAGATTACATATCTAAGTTTTTATTTTACTGACAACTATAAGTTTGACCACACTAGCTTTTATTGTGCTCTAAGACAGAGTATCATCCATCGGCTTTTGGAGAGATGAAATCACTGATGAGTTCATCTTTTTTTCCAACAGTAATTAAAAAATTCAAACTAAGAGAGGTTTTATGTTGGAAAGTAGGACATGTATGTGCAAATTTATACAGAATAACAATATCGTGATATTGTTATAATATATATGTTCTTAAAAACTGTTACAAAGTTTTGATAATACAAAGAGGAAATTACTTAGTATTACAGGCTTGAGGCAAAAATTCTTTGATGAAGTCTTGATAAAAACTACTTATGACCAAAGGTGCACTCAAAACCAAAAAGCAATAACGTTTAGCATTAGTAACTGCATTTACAAAACATATCTAGAAAATGTCATGCATTTTCAAGCATTATATTTGATTCACTCAAGGCTAATTTGAAAAACAGAAAATACCTTTAGCCTTAGTTTTTTTCTTGACTACCCCACCAGGTCCTTCTGTTGGTATTTATAAAATGAAAATAGGTTACAAACAGAAAATATTAAGGTAATTAAAAATAAGTATCTATAAAGTAGTTAAAATAGATGCATCTATTAAACAAATTCCTTAAATACACCATTTACAAAATACACTCCTTCAATATATAAATATCAATTATGTCATTTTAGAACCTTCCTTTCACTATCTATAACAGGAAAATGCATTGTAATCCAGATTTAGTCAACGTCACAACTCGCATTAGAGCTGAAACAACTGCTGGCTTTAGAAATGTCTGATTCCCACCGAAAACAGTGTGTCCTCTGTGGTGCCTGGACAGCCACTGACTGCTGCCCTTGACACCGATGCTCAATTACAAGCACCGGGGTGAAACGACCTGAGGACTTTATTTCCCAACTTAATCAGTATTGCCATCCAAAAAAAGGGCACCATATTTTAATAGAATTTTAACCTTAACCGTTTGAATAATCATTGCTTTTCTCTCTCCATAGTTTCTTACCAAACTTTATTAAAAAATTAAACACCTAAGAAAAATACTATTATGCAGATCTATATTAACTTCTATACTCTTCATCTAAAAGCTCTGTAATAGCCTTCTATTTCCTCTCGGGAAATGAAAGTTCCGATAATGGGTTTATTTTTAATCCTCTAACAAATGTCAATACCATATACCTCTCAGTACACTCATTCCAACCAGGCTGTACTTAGCATCCCAGCCAAGTGATGTTCCCGATTCCATCTCCTGGTCACACAGTCGCTTTGTTGCACTCCTGTGCCAGCAAACTTTCCAAAGCAGCATTCCAAGCTGCCAATCCATTTCCCAGGCACACTACACTTTTCACCCCGTGAGGTAACACCAAACACAATCTGTCGCCGTACAACTAAGGTCTAAATTGTCATAAGAAAGCCCATTAGCTCTTTTACACTATTCCTTTTGGAAACTACAGAACCCGATTTACATGTTTCTCAAAACTGTAATCGCACTCCCACTTCCAGTGTAAGGCGTTTTTACTCTTATTCTGTTGTACTGTTCAAATCATCCTCTATTCCTAATTCCTTCTCCTTTCTCTAATCGCTGCAATTTGTTGCCATCAAATGAGATAGTCCATTTGAGAATGATAATTTATTCTGGTTGCATTTTTCCCATCATCATTATGGGAAAAGAAGTATTAGCATGTCTTACCCAACTACATTACAAAAAGAAATGTGAATTAACTGTTCCATATGGCTTTAGATATCTGTCCAATTACTTGATCATACACTCATAACCATAATCAGTATGTGTGTGTGTGTGACAACTATTTTTCACAGACAAAACTTGATTTTTTTTCCTGAACTCTATCAAAAACAGCATGCCACACTGCAATCATGAATGCTATCTCAGAATACTTGCACTGAAGTTTATTTCAGAATAAAATATCAAGCATTCTTTTAATTCCAACTTTTAAATACCTGGCGTTACCCAATGTGCAAAAGAAATCAACATTCAGTAGTAAAATGTACTTTTAGTGATGCTAATGTCCCCTACGGAGGCCTGCATGTTTCTGAAACGCAGGCCCGGACTATCCTGTTAGGAAGCGGTGGCAGGAATAAGAGCACATACCTCTCACCGTCACTATTATGATATAGTCAAAAGAGTGATACTGATGAAAAGGCTAAAGTCTTGTTTTAATAAGCTAAAATATTAGATCAGATTAGTAAAACAGGAAAAAATAGTGAGTACTTTAGTTAAAACTTTTCCTCTTTGGGTATAAATCCTTAGAGAGATACAAATTAACAATGTGCAATATAAAATTTCAAAGTATCAACGTAATCTACATTTTCTAAACTTAAAGTCAAAGGTTTTTAAGACGTTTGACATGACAAAGACAGCTTAATAATTTAAGCCACAATTATCATGTTCAGTCTCTGAAGGAACCAGTATATGTAGGAAAGAAAGCACAGCACTTGGAAAACAGGAAAGTTAATAGAGGAGTCACTAAGTTATGAATAAAAGAGGAGCCAAGAAAATGCAGTGCTCTAAAACTATAAGGAGCAGTTTTAGGAAGGAAGGTGTGAACGAAGGTTCAGGATGAGGACACTACTGAATTACGTTAGTTATTAAATGTAGCATAAGGTTGTTCAGATTACAGTTTTAAGAGCAGTACAAGAGGTGGTCACATTACAATAAGAGAAAACACAGGTGGAACCCCAAGGTGCTCCTGAGGGGCTCTCTTACCTCCTTAGAGAAAACTGATCATACGTGCAGTTTTCCAAGATTCTGAGAGGGTAGAAAAGGAAAAGGGTTTTGAAGAGTTTCATCTGCGTTTGTGGGCACTGACAGCCAGAGGAAACAAATGCATGCGTGTAGGAAAAACAAAGTGTGTTCACGAGAGAGGGGAGTAAAGATGAGCCCGTCAGGGAGGTGCACACACAAGGGGAAAGGTTAGCGTTGGAAACCAGAAGATGCCACATCTGAAAAAATGACCTATGAGAAGAAGCAATGACTCAAAAAAACATTCAAAGAGTAAAGAAATGTCATATAGTATAGAGAGATGGAGATAACAGAACCCAAGTCAGAGTTGACTCTCTTGGTAAAGCGGAAAGCAAAA
Source organism: Eidolon helvum (assembly GCA_000465285.1). Classification (NCBI taxonomy): domain Eukaryota; kingdom Metazoa; phylum Chordata; class Mammalia; order Chiroptera; family Pteropodidae; genus Eidolon; species Eidolon helvum. Next base: position 11,237 of record KE814629.1, read on the forward strand.
GTGCCTCTACAGAGAAAGGAAGATGGAAGAGTGTGGAAAAGGTTTTGAATGTTTACTAAAGAGAACAACACTGTCGCAGAGAAGTGAGCGCTTCGCAGAGGTTCAATTCAGGTAACTTCAGAATGGATCTTTTTCCAACAACAGTGTGAAGCCCAGCTGTGGAGAAGGGGTCAGCCGGGATCCAGGACTGATGAGAGCACGAAGAGGAAAAAAAACGTACAAGCATGGGGACGTGAGAGAAGAGGCCCCAGAGAAAAGCACAGAGCATGTATGTAAGACTCTGTTTTTATATAATTCCTAATTCTAGACAGAATTAATTTCTTATCACTTGGAACTATGGTTGATGTGGAGTCTCTTTACAACATCGAAAATCACCTAGTGTGCCTTATTTTCCTCCTTTTCTCTCTTTACTACCATAGCCAATATCCAGGAGGGGGAAAAAAAGAAACAATCCCATCAAATAAAAGTCAAGATAATACAATAACTCCTTAAAAAGAGTATCCAAGTAGTATGAAGAAAATTATATTAGAGCTGGGAAAGAAAGCATCTTAGTATTCTGTAATCCCTCTGGATAAGTTTTTTTTTATTAATAGAATAAATTCTAATTGAAGGCAGTCGTCAAAGAAGTATTAGGATGTGGTTACAGTCAAGAGATTGGCAAAAAATGAATAATCACCACGTTGTTTACCTCCACTTTGCCCTGTATGTTTATTCTGATGGTTTCTAAAGTGATTACTGTCAATGGCTCTCTTACTATTTGGGAATTCTTACACAGAAATTGGAAAAAGGCAAGTCTAATATTCTTCCCTTAGAACATTAAGGAGTTACCTAAAGGTAATTAATATTATTTTGCCAACTGCCTCAGAGCCACTATCCCAGACACATTTTCAAAATGAAATGTTCTGTATGAAATTAAAAACTTCAGTCATTAAGCCAATAGTCGGACCTGCAATACACATAATTTTAGAAAACTGGCTCCATTATAGAAATGCAAGTAGCTACAGCAGATATTCAGGGTTGGCCATAGAACTGGCAGTCTGAGTATCGCTTCATACTTAGGTCATTTCAGTCACTTTCACAGTCCCTGGTGAGACCTGTGAGTCACTCTGAACCTCAGTTTCTCATCTTCCTCCTTCCCATACTGCAACATAACAAGTTATTTCAGCATTGACTATAAATAGCAAAAAAAAAAAAGGCCCAAATACCTAAGTAAAGGATCTGTGAACTAGGCAGACTATTGCTCAAGTATGGATATCTGGTTTTGGTAAAATGCGTATTAGGACATTATAACAATTTCTTTCTTATTTTTAAATAGATGGCAAAACAGACATTTTTGAAAAAAGGAAACTATAAACCTTTCAACTCTCTATGATAAGTAGGGAA
>KE814629.1:12635-48804 GCA_000465285.1 Eidolon helvum
AGGGAAAGGATGATTAGAACATAACAGAACCAAAAGACTAAAAATTTAGAAAGGGATTATATCTAGAGACTGAGAGTTCAAATAAAGATAAAATGCTAATTCAAATACAAATGAGATATGGGAAAGATCGCGTGAAGACCTCTGTTAGCATAGGTCGGTTTATTATATGAACTTCAAAATGTTCTTTCCCTTAAAAAAATATGTCCAATAATTTTTTCACTTATTTAATTTGGTTAAAAAACAACAACAAAAAAAAACATACACACCTCAGTGGTTTTTTTATGCAGTGAGTTACTCCCAAGGAATGAAGCCTAAGAACTGGTTGTTAACTGCAAGGAGTTCACAGTTTAGTTAATACTTAGTCCTCTGTATTACATAATTATCTCAACAAATAACTGGAGCAGAGAATTCGGTATACTGTTCCATCAGTCAATTTGTGATGATGACGTATGAGTCACTGAATTTCATTAAAGCACTCCAAACATGTGCCATGATCAAAGAAAATTCCACAGCCCAAATGGCAGAAAACAAGTCTTATTTGTTTTATAGACCGGAATCTTATTTAGAAAGGGTCACTGACTATCAATCCCCAAGAAGTGTAACTGCCAACTGTACAAATTAAGAATAATGTCTATGTCTATATCTGCTTTTGATGATCCTCTAAAATTATAAACATCAGAATGGACAAAGAAACATTTTGTTCAGTCTCGCTAACTACAAAGAAAAATAAGCCAGAATTCAAGCAAAAAAAAGTTTTCTTACATGTTTGGATATAGCTCTCTAAGACAGGGAGGTAATTTCCGGAATAAAGAATGTAGTACAAGTGAAGAAGCAGGATCACCCAGCATTCCACTAAGCTCAAGGCACCTGCACGATCCTCACAGGCAGCAAGCTGGCAGCTCAGGTCTCAGGAATATGATAAATAAGATCAACACCTAAAAGATGTTTCTCCAACTGACTTACTTCCCATCGCTCATATATGTCCCAAGGAAAATCAGGGCTGAAAGAAGCTACAGTGCAGAAAATAAGTCCCCATAATGCCACTTCTTTCTGGAGTTTGGGGACAAACTTCAGAAAACCCAGTGCCTTTCCAGTTGGATGAATGGCAGTGTATCTGAAGAAGCAAAGGCATCTGTGAGGAGACAACATCACATCTGAATACAGAGCACATTCGGCAAAGTTCCTTTGGTCGTTCAAAACTGGAAAAGCAGAGTAAATATAGTACAACTTAAAATTCTGCAATTATAAATATTCAAATGTACAGAATACAATTTTGCCTTTTAAAAGTATGTTCCTCAGTTTAAGCTAGGAAATTATGAAACAGAAAATTATACAATAAATCCTTAGAAAATTAAGAATTATAACATATATAATGAATAAAATTTAAGTGAAGTAATTTTGGTGAGCTTCAAAATACTCTATTGCAGTTTTGCAAACAACTCTATTTTCTGTCACCAAAACAAGCATTAAGCACAAGTTGAAGGAAGTCACAGAAGTCAGGGGTTCACCAGCTACCTGGATTTTTCCTTTCTCTGAGGTTTTTCAAAAGGGCTCACTGGAGGGGATGCTAAATAAACAGCAAATTATAATCTCACATCCTTATTTTTCACTTAGAAAAAATAAAGCATAATTAATTTCTGTACATAAAATGTGTTAGTGTCAAGACAAAAAAAAGAGCCCGATGAGAAATTAATGATTCCAAACATTTTTAACACACAAATTTGATTATATTCTTCTCATAAACTAATCAAACATCTTCTAGAGTTAGTAGAAATGAAGCATTAAGAAATAAGACTGCTTTAAAATATACATCTCAGACATCTGGCTAAGTAACTTCCATTGACAGTGGGGCTTAAGAATGCTTTTGAATTTAAACCTAATGAACTTTGATATTTCACAGTACTTAAATTCAAAGTGGAAGACACAATAAGTATGGGTAAAAACTGCATAAGCTTTCAAAAGGACATTATTAAATCATACTCATTCTAGAACATTAACATATCAAAATCAAAAGTTTTTGACTGTCAAAAACATTAACAGAATAAAACATATTCCCTAAATAATGAGAGAAAGACAGAGTTTTAATAGCCATTTGAGTTTTAGATCACTGTCCAATGTACAACACGCACATTTATTTCCAAAAGTAACTTAAAATAATGTCTTTAAAAAAATAAGATTAGTAAATTGAAAAGTTTTCCCTGACACATGTAAATGGTAAGCGAGGTGGAAATTGGTATGTTCCCTGTGATCTGATGAGACCTACTCTCAGGCTATAGCTTTGATAGCCTACAAGAATGATTTCTACTAAAACTAAATTTGTCATAGTTTCCTCTGAAGAAATGGGTGAAAAAACCCACTAACAGAAAGCAATCTGATTAAATATGAAAAAATAAAAAATATTTGAAAAGTAGAAATTATTATAAAGTATTAAAAAGAATAAAAACATTTTCTAATTTTAAGCTCTGAAGAACCAAAGCTAAGCTTCACAGAAGCTCTGAGAGGTTTAAAAACATGAAACGCCACTCTCTGGGAGAGTAAAGAAATCAAAGGTCTTAGGTCTTACTGCTCTTAAGCTGTAAGAGCTTTAAGGGAGGAAATGAATGAACTCTTGCTTTAAAAAATACATGTTATATATGGCTAATACAATTACTTTTGATATTATTGAAGCGAACTAATTTTAGATAATTGATTTAAAGATGGTTTTAAGGTTTTTAATGGCAAAAATATATTCTCCTAAAAAGAATTACCACATTAAGAAATTTAACTTAAAAATCTAAAAATCATTTTATACCTAAGCCAAAGCTGATAGCCAATTAATAAAGTAATACAGGAAAAAAAATGGAAAAAGACTTATTTAGGATGAATAATTTTAATATGTACAACATTATTTAAGATACATATTCACATTTTCCTTCTTGTGTAATATGCCTACTTTAAAAAAAATACAAATTACTTTCTCTGGATGTATACTTAGAAATAAAATTAAAAATAAATTTTGCTTTCATGGACAGAAATATTCAGACCTACTGCTATCTGAATACAGTAATTTAACTATCCTAAGGCAAAAACATGGGGTTATTTTCAAATTATTTTAAAAGCACCATTAATACAGAATTTTACATTGAAATTGGTATTAACCTTTCCAATAAATCAGTTAACCTAGACAAATTACAATTTTTAAAAAATCAGCTTTTTTAAGAACTACCATTTTACACATCAGTCATGTTAAGATCAACAGAGAAGCATTTAATTTACGAATCATGCTAGAAATATTGTGATAATCAAGTCCACCATAATCATCTTAATAGTGTGTTAGAAAGATAAGCATCAAGGGTTAATCACAAAACAATTTGCTATTAAAATTTCTAAATTTAGTTCAGTGAATACATAAATTGAAACAAAACAGTACAGAAACCAATTATACCACCAAAAACATCATTCTCAATGCACTTTGTAGACAGCTACAAGAATGAAAAATGCTGCTTTCTTCACGAGAAGTGGGGAAGCCAAGCAAAGGACTAGCTGGGAGCGGAACGGGGGAAAGATCACATGGCTGCCTTGCACTGTTCGATCGCAGCTGCCCCACTGCACGGAAAGCCCTGGCTGAGCAAAGGAAAGAAGGGGAAAGGAGCCAGCTTCGGGTTTTCATAAGCCAATGACGTCAGTCCCTGAATCAAAGTTACTGGTTATGTAAATCCAAAATGACACAAGTCTTTCCCTGAACCCCTTCATTCTGTGACGTACCATCAACACCATCTGTGGTTTCGCTTTCGTCTTCTTCTTCTTCTAGCATTTCAAAAGGAGTCATTATATCATAGAGAAATGAGAGGAAACCATAAAACCAATCTGAACTTTCCTCTGCTAAAATATTAAGGACTTCCTCAAGAGAATCAATATTTTCATTACTGCCATCTTTGGTCAGGCCTACATAAGAATAAAGGAAGAGAGAAAGAGAAAATAAGGAGAGCAGTTAGGCGGAAAAAAGAAGTTGAGGAAGAGTGATCTCAAAAAGGATGTGCATCATGGACACAGGGGTTTACGGAAAAGATATTTTGGAAAACAAAGAAACTGATCAAGATGCACACCTTACAATCAACTCTCAGTTATATGTGCTAAAGGAAAGGCACAATTTGACCAATCCTCACCATTCCTACCAGCCCCTAACCAGGTTTGTCTTTCTCTCATTAGAGAATCTAGAGCTGAAAAACACAAAATCGCATCAGCCAAAATCGATTGACTATTGTCAGTGAGAAGAGTGATTACAGTTTGAGGGCAAAAACATAGATACTTCAGACAACCTCCAGATTTGTTTGTTTACCAACCAGATATTATCGAGAGTTGATTATACAAACATTTACATATATCCATAAATATCCACTGAAAAATAGAAAGGTTCATTTCCTCTAACTTTTCCCCTTAGGACCTGGAGTTAACTTGGGAAAATCTGAAATTAACGTGAATAACAGGATTACTGTGCATAGCCTCCACAGATGGGTATAAATGCACTCAAATCATGTAACTCAGAAAGTTAACAAATTTTAACACTACAAGAATGTTACCTTTATAATGATTCAGCTACTGACTCATGGTCCCATAATTTTGGCCAATGACAAAAGTTGGCTATTAATAATAATTCACTCTGCCTACCAACATAAAATGGGATCGAGGTCTTGGCCAGTCATTTGTAATATGAACATTCCAAAGTTCTTTCCCCATCAGCCCATGAAATTAGCTTTTGCTGTAAAGACCCTGGCTCCTGCTGTTTGTAAGTCCTGGTCCCAAAACAGGGCCCCGTGATGGAAAGAAAGCCAAGTGATATTGTTTTTATCATGTGTTTTTTTTTTTTCCTACGAGGAATGGGCATTAGGTAGGAAAGGTTTGTTGGCTCCATAAGTACCATTGTTCACCAATACTGCCAAGCTTTATACAGCAAGGTCCATAATTTTGAGGAGGTGGGGGGAACCCACCAAGGGGAAGAATGCTGGCTGTAAGAAATGTGAACATCCATGATTTTAGAGGTGAAATTATAACCATCTAATTTAGTATTTCAGGCTCTGACAACAAAGAATTCTCTACTCAGCATACCTACCAGCAATCAAATTGGCAGGTGAAGGATAATAATAAGGCAACTAGTAAAAATACCAAAGATTATGGCCCACGGAAGAACTACATCATGCCATTCTTCATGTACTGGCGGGGGAGGGGGAGGGGAGAACAAACTGCAGTTAGTATTTACATTATTTTTTGACAAACCCAGATGTTTTTTCACTGAATATGACAGCTGACAGTGCTATGAACAGAGGAGCTCTGTACTCCCACCCAGGTCTCTGTGGGAATAACAGTTTCTTCTTCCTCCCTTAAAACACTATAGCTGTATATTTACAATAAACACTTTTATTTCTCTTCATTTTCCAATATAAGTACTTCTAAGTATCGAGTACTAAATATAAAACTTTATCGTCCTTCAGTGTGACAGGTTGAAGTGTGTAATAGTATGTAAAGTATTTAAACAAAACTATTTATCCAACTATGAAATCTTCCTGTGATTAAGACAAAAATACTTTTAATCCAAAGAGAAAAAGAAAATGTTCTGGTGCATACTTCCTTAACCTCTTGGCGTCGGCCCAAATCAAAGAGGAGGGCATGAAGGCCTCTGATGGGGCAAAAGCCAGGCCTGTACTCCGTCAGCTCGGTCACGCACGCTCTCCCGCTCTGCCCACTGACAAGGCTCTGGGAGTCGCTAACGGGCTTCCCTTTTGTTCTGCAGCCATACCTGATACGGTGCCAGTTACGTACTAGTCAGAGGCCAATCACAGAATCCTTCCGTGATGGTGCCCGAAGGAAACGTTACTCTCGGCACTGAGTTCTTAGATCATTTTCCTATCAATTTTACTTGGGAAACAAATTTTCAAAGAATATGTTTACAAACAATGTAGTTTTTAACAATCCAAACAAATCAAAGCTACTTTATTTTAGATAATCTGGCCACAAAAGTAGGAAGCTGTGTACACTAAAATAGGCTCAGAATATTTTCAAAGTATATCATAAGGGCCATGGCCAGAAACAATGAAATAATAAAATTAATGATGGCTACTGATCTTGATTTACTCACACATATTTCAATCTTTCAATATTTTACTAGAAAAACCAACCTTAAAATGTGAAAGAAATGTAAACATGAATGCATACATTTCCTCAAATTGATAAGATTTATATATATGCAGATTCAAGAATACAGAAATACTTATGAAAGAAATGCCAAAACTATGAAAGTTCAACAAACTCAACTCTTGCATCATCCACCTCACCAAACTCTCCCCAGTCTCCAACTCTCTTTCGTCCATCCCCTTGGACATCCGCTCCTTAATCTAAAACCTAGACCCTCGAGCTGCCTCTCTACTGAGAATGCACCCAGAAAGTCTGGCTTCTTTTTGAGAATACGCCCCCCACCCTGTAACCTCTCCCTGAATATACTGTCTTTGTACCCCAAGAATTTCACCAGCTTCTTTCTTTCAACCACCTGCTAGTAAGAGAGGCACAACTAACCTACAATACCATCATGAACTAGAAAAGAACTTTAGTCATAAAATTCAATTCTAGTCAAGGTTGTATTTCGTGCAGAGAATTCAAACATCATAGCAATAAGGTCAGAGGACATAAGTGAGCCTGATGGCTCACCTTTGATTTGTTTCATCTTTACTGAAGCACGAACTGTGAATTAGTACACATACACTGCAAAATAGTTTATATTAGCTTTTGTGCATTGAGTCAAATTACCAAAACGAACTGAGATTCACCAAATTTGGTTCTACCTTGGAATATATAATTCTTATAAAAAGGTACAAGTCATGATTTGCCCATAATACATATGTGTCTACCTGTGAATGGCAATGTTCTGAGTTATACTTAATCTCTTAACGATTGCTTAAAACCTTAATGGGGATAAACTCTTAAAATCTAAATATAACATTAAAAGTCAAGTTATTAATATGTCTACTAAAGAAATCAGTGTGTTATATAGAAAAATACATTTTAATAGCTGACATTTCTTAACTGACAGACTAGATAGCCGATTTAAAGCTAAAAAAAAATCAATAATAGACAGATAAGTAATTTTATTTCTAAAAATGAGAGGAAACTTGGCCCACATGAAGTTACTTTTGAAATTAAAAAGGTTTACTATTCAGAATCCATCATTTAAAGTAATATAATGGAGTAATAAACCATTTATAGGCAAACAAATTAGCATCATTCTAATTTTAAATTCCATATATAATTTTATTTATTTTGCATGCCTAGGATTATATAGTCTTCTGAGGATTTACTGTCTATAAACTCAAATTTAGACATATGACAGAATTACATAGAAAATTCCATTAAGGTTAAGACAGAAAAAGAAATTTCATAGATAGTTTCCATTGTTAAGTAGGAAACAATTCCTACTGAGAAATAACAAAAGGTGAACAAAAATTGTTATATTTAATCACAAATAAAACCACTTTGTTCATATTTATAGCTTATTGTTTTATAGGGAGGTTAAGATAAATCTACTGAGAAGTTTCACTGGTTATAGATGTGGTATTCTCCCATTTTTTTTCACATCCATAAAATATACACAAAATTGTGCGTCTTGGCAGAATTTCTTTGTGCCATTATTTTATTAAGCTTAGTGTAGTATATAATGCCATGCCATATTCATTATTTTTCCAAAGACTTTAGTACAAAAAGTTTTAATACACATTATGCTACACACTAAAGTGAAACAAATGATGCTGTTTAATAAGCAGAAACACATACCTCACCAAGCCAGCTCATATACAATTTGCATATTAAAATCAATATCATCCTTTTTAGTAAGACAGCATTTTAAAACAAATTAGGGAATATTAAATCTTTTTTTATTACATGAAACACCTCAATGATAAAGACATGTAATTCTGATGACAGAAAAAGGGCTTAAGACTTCCAAAATAAAGAAATCTGGCCAAAGACTGAGTTCATATTTTAATATTACCTTTAAAATACACACAGGACATTTTAAGATGTGCATTACCACTATTTTATTTCAAAATAAGTTTATGTAAGCCATTAGAAACTTACAAATGTTAGCAAATCATGTCAAATGATTCTAAAGAATGGCTATAATCACCATATTTGAAAACCAACTAGCAAATTGTGTACATGTTTAAATGTTAAGTTCAGAATATGAAGTGCTTTAAATTTGAAAACACATACGAAATTGTTCTTATTAAAAATATTTGTGTAATAGCTATATATATTTATCTATTTATAAAAATAAATATAAATATTAGTCCATGGAAAAATAATTTAACATCTTGACAAGAATGAAATAAATGACTTAAGCAGGAAAATATCTTCCATAAAATGTATCCAATTGACACAGATATTGTCAAGGCAAAATATTCTTTTGTTTCTGGTATTTTACCAACACTAGCAAAAATAAAATGTCTACTTGCCTAATAAAACTTTGGCATCATCCACATCAAAATCTCCATCGCCATCAGCATCATAGACTCCTAGTTTTCCTACAAGAGGGGAGTAAAGATAAATATGGAAAGAAAAAGAAAAACAAATTTAATAAGGTATTACCACTTATTGCAGTCCTGCACATCAGCCATAAATGTTACCAATCAATGCAATTCTTTGCTCTTTTAATCCTGAATAGCAGTGCTAAGTGCATATCTTACCTAAAAATGATGAGCAATTTCACTTAGAGATTCAGGAAATGTTCACCTAAAATCTAAGAAGTATAACTGAGATAAAATATTCCTTGAAGCTTTAGCAATACCCTGATTTAATCATCTCTGAGTATTTTCTCTTATCATACTGCTAAAAATATTTTAGGTATAATTTTCAACACATAAGAAACAATTTTGATTTATTTCTGTCACATGAAACAATGTTTCTAAAGTATGGAAGTTCCACCATCAGATTTTAAAACAAAAAGGACATATACCAAGTCTCAAATAAACACTAAATATAAATAATTAACACTGTGTATAAGTACTAAAAATAAGGGAACAATTAATTTTATATTTTACTATAATGATTTACAACAGAAAAACCATAAATCGACCTTTAAAAAAATGGCTATTGGAAATAAAGCATGTAAAACTGGCTTCCTGAAATCACCAAGGAAAACTTATGGTTATCCTACTTATAGGCTTAATTCACACTGGTCATCTACTACTACTTAGAAAAAAATAACAAGCCTTAAAATTGGTAACCTGAGAAGACAATAGTACCAGAGCCTTTCCTCAACAAGCAGAGTAAATACATATTTTAAGGCTTTAATAAAGCTCTACCAGCTAGGAGCACTGTTATGTTTAACATTTCAAATATGAGTCAAATACATTCAATTCTCTAAAAAGCATCCTAAATTCAACATTTGTAATCCATCACTGGGCAATAGCTGTCGAAGAGCCATAATAATGTACAGCAATATTTTAAATAACATTCACAAACATAGCATTAGTATTAAGAAACCAGCTGGCAGCACTGTTACCATTTCTTTAATAAAAAGTAAATTAAAACATTGCATGAGAGCAGGCAAGATTTCTGAAGTACAGTAGCTATGACCAACCTTCACCCTCCCAGAGCCTTGTTCTACTTAGGAAAACGGTAACACTTGCTATGTAGAAGTCTGGTTTAGAAAAGCAAACACACATTAAAAATGATAATAATAATGGAGAGATACAAAAGTTATCATTTCTTTGCTAAGAAAATGAAAACCACTGATGTACAGGTCAAGGCTATATACAGCACAGAGTTCAAACATTAGAAACATGGAAAATACTATATTTTCTGACAAACTTAACAAGAAAAATTGGTCCTACCACTTACACATTGTCTGATAACAGAATAAAGATGAGATTTTAGAGACTAACACAAGTAGACTTAAAATGCATCTCCAACAGCCTACCTTGAAGTACCTCTGATAAATTATAACGGAAGTCCTTTGCTTTGGCTGCATGCATGTAAAAACATGAAAATTGTTACTTGTGCTCAAATGTGCAAATATTTAAAATTCCTTCTTTTGTTTAATAGACTTTCCCTAGTAGCATATCACTGTAAGTCAGCAAAAGCACAGATGTACTGAGAAGTCTGTCCCACACTAAATTCTTCCTCTGTTAGTCTATTGATTTATCCAGAGATGCTTTCCTTAAAGTAAGAAAAATAAGGAGCTTCAACAAAAGGCAAATTACGTGTAAGCATGTTTTGTTTTTTTTTTTATACTTTGCCCTTTCCCTCAAAAAGATGGCTATAACTTAACAAGTAAAGCAGAAGTACATGAGGGTCTATGAAAGGGAGGGTATTTTCCTAGCAACACCACATATGGAGAAGTGTGCATTTTTTTTTCAGTGACATGGTCCACTTCTTTCACCGAGTTATTAAAGAGCAAAGCCATTTATTCATAATAACCAGAGAATGGAAATACCTCAAATGTCCAACACTGATGAATGGATAAACAAAATGTGGTGTATCCATATGCTGGAATATTATTCAGCCATAAAATGGAGTAAGTATTGAACTTTGAAAACATTATACAAAGTACAATGAGAGAGACATAGAAGGCCACATTTATATGAAACGTCTAGAATAGACATTCACAGACACAGTGTTATCAGTGTTTGCCAGGAGAGGAAAGGAGCAGGGGTTTGGGTGTTTTGGGGGAAAGGACTGATGGAAATAATCTAGAATTAGATAACAATGATGATAGCACAAAATGATGACTATGTTAGAAATCAGTAAACTCTTTATTTTAAAGTATTTAAGTATTTTCAATACTGAATTTTGATATGTGATTATGTGAATTTATCTCAATTAAAAAAAAAAAGACTTGGTGAGGTTAAAGAAAAAAAAGGAGTATTAACTCAGAACTGGTAAAAAATCATTAATGCAAAAAATCATGAAAAATCATAGTGATTATGGGACGAGAAATCAAAAAATAAGGAGAAAGGAAGACAACTATAAGAAATAACATAACAACTTCTTCAAAATGGCAGGCAGACCATACCTACACACGCACCCACATATCTCTATACCAATACCTACACACACACACACACACACACTCTCACATACATACACCCCCTATCATGACATTTACACATACACAATCACATCCACACATACCAATTCCAACAAACACAAAGAGGGGTGTGATCTGAAATGCTAAGGCAAAGTCTTACAAACTGTATGTTTATGATCCACTAATGGATCCTTAAATAAATTCAGTGGCTTACAATCAGTATTTTTAAATTTTCTAACATAATGAATAGAATAGTAATTACAGAGTACGGCACATAGTGAGAATAAATACTGTTTGATAAAACTTTTCTGTGATATATATACACTATATACACTACTGTTCAAAGAAGTTAAAAACTCACTACTTCAAGGAAACCCTGACAACCCCCCATTTTTTCACACTATTGAGAACCACTGAATGGCTACGGAAATTAACAGTACCCAAAACATGCTGATAAATCTTTAAGATTACTCAGGGATGTCATTTATGCTTTTACAAATTCACTTAAGAAAGAATATCAAAATTCTTACCTAAAACTTCCTCATAATCAACAAGATCAAACCAGACAACAGCTACCGACGTCCAGACCCCCAGCAATGCGATGACCATAAACCATGTGAAAAAAGAACTTCCAGACAGTCCTCCTTTCTTTCCATTCTTGTGTCCTCCATGCTTTGTGTCTGTTTAAAAAAATGATGCACAATGTCATTATATAAGAAAACACTTTATCAAATGCCTCTTTTCACGAAATTATTTCTCCCATAATTTGATTGTACTTAAAATGGTAAATTATTTCAAAAACAGTTTTCATTTAGATTCTCAAAACATGTTGCATAAAGATTTTTGAAAATGAAAGTTTTTTTAGACTCAACACAAGTAAAATCTTAACTCTTAAATAATTCAAGAAATAAACTACTGATGGGCTAATGATATTTTTAAAAATAAAGGTTGAGTGGTCTATAGCCATGCCACCCTTAACAAGCCCAATCCCATTTGATCTCAGAAACTAAGCAGGGTCAGGCCTGGTTTGTACTTGGATGGGAGACTACCTAGGAAGACTAGGTGCTATAAGCTTAAAAAAATAAATTAATTAATTTAAAAAATAAAAAAATAAAGGTTGATATAATATTTATATTTCTTCCAAGTTTTTTTTTTTTTATCAGAACTACCTAAATATCACCTCCTTCAAAGTTTAGAGCATGTCGACGATTTAATGAAATCATATAGAAATGGAGCCAAAACAAATCCTTTGCTCTGTCCCACTTAGTTTTTGTAGAATCTTAATAGCTCTGAACTATTACAGAAAATAGATCCTCCCAAAACCTGCCCCATATTCTTAGCCAGAGAGGGACAGAAAGAGGAAGGAGACTCTACAGGAAATAAAGGTCAGGGAGAAGCGGACAGTACGAGTCAGGCCCCCTCCTGTATAAGATCCACAGGACATACAGAAACAGGAAACGGCTAATTCACAATCGGTCTCAATGCAGGAAACAGCTTGGTAAACTGCTGTTTACTAAAAATGTCATTTGTTACATGTGACACGTTTAATATCTTTTATTCTTCCAGAAATATTCTTCTTACAGCCAAAAACAAACAAAAATGATGAAAGTCAAGTGATATTAACAGAAAATAACCAACACTGTCCTTAAAAGGAAAGAGCATAATATTTGAGTTTCTCTTAAAAAGGAATATAACAAATATTATGTAAATATTAATGACTGAATTAAAAGGGTATGTCATATCCCAAACATCCTTTGAAAAAAGGAAAAGTATCAGCCAGGTAGGAACTGTCTTCCATCTGGTGAGCGCGGTCACGTCTTTCAAAGTGCTTCCACACGCACAGCTGAGGTGATCCTTCTGTCAGTGTCTCTCAAGAGAGCATTTCCGGACGTTTATACAGGACAATTCCTCATCCTGTGTGACTGCAGGGCAGCTGGCATCTCTAGTCCCAAAGGCAAGTGGCCCCACTGACTACGACAAAAACACCCCCAAACACTGCTAAGTGTCCCCCACAAGGCAGTGCCTGGTTGGGAACCACTAGGGTCAAGGACAGGAATAACCAGCTCTGTGTTATAAAGATTAGATGATTCACCCATAGTCACCAGCACAGGTCAGACAGAGCTCGGAATAAACCCTGAGTCCCACGGTCCTGAGTCCCCTGATTCAAATGAGCAGAATTTCCAAAAACCTCACATGCTCTCATGTAGAACCTGCTTTCTGACTCCTAAACCCAGTTCTAATTACAAAATACTGGTAGTAGTTCTCCAGTGGCTCACATCAAGAATATAATGCCAATTATTCTGGATGAAAAAATAAAATGAAATTCTTTCTGTTAAAAAAAAATACACTTTTTTAAAAAAACAGCCACTAGATCAACTTTTCAAAAGGAGCCATAAAAACTAAATCAATCTGAGAGATAGTGTGTATATATATCTATACACCCAAACATATACATCTCTATCTACTTATCTATATTTAAGGGTATAAAATTATAATGACCAAACCAAATTTCATTCTTAAAGAAAGTCAATTTCCTTTTCTATTTTTTTAAATATTGACAGACCCACCAAAAAAAAGGTCAGATTTATAAATAGTCATATGGCAATATCATAAAAGTATACTTACCCAATAACATATGGCCATATAATTTGTTTCTAATATGATCTATTAAAAGTCTTCTAAAAGCTGGCTACACAAAAACACAATTTATGCATTAAAAAAAAAATACTTGCTAGACACAAATCACAATGTGCATATTAAATCCACTTAAAATGGGCTTCACTGTTTTCTTCTCTGAACATAGCCATGGGAGGGGAAAACTGGGTGAAAATTTCTGCAGTGTTGGAGAAAAGGATGAATTTTGATATTTTTAAGTGCCTTAAGCATAGAAATTACAAGAAGAATATAAAATAAAACACCACTAAATTTTTTTTAAAAAGTGTGTAGCTTCTATGGGGGCAGGGGAACACCATGGATTCAGTAGCAGTGTTGTGTTTAATTTATTAAACATCTATATATATATGAAAACTTTTTTAATACTGCATTTAAAAAATGCTTTTCTATATAACATATATATGCATATATCCATTTGCATAGAATACTTATAATAAGAATAATGCCTTTGAGAATATCCATTTACTTCCAAATATGCAACTATAGTAGTTAATGACTAAGGGTGTTCCTCCCTTGACTACTTAGTGACTATAAGAATCAAAATTACATTTTCTATTTAAAATGAGTACTAAAATTGCAGAAAAACTGAGTTCTTGGGTTATCTCCTCTTAGGCATTTTGTAATTGACACTGGTGACTTGTATTGTTCTTAACTAGAAAATAACAAGGCTAAATAAATACAGTTCATTCCTTTTATTCATTTATTTAACATATTATTCAGCATATGTGACAAACGTGATATAATTTTTTCTCAGTAATTAAGTTTTCAAAATGTGTATCTAAATGAAAGTGCACTCAAGACGATGATATTTACAGAGGGGAGGTGAGATGGAGGGACAGGTGACAAAGGTGAAGGAAAATAAGAGGTACAAACTTCCAGTTACAAAATAAATAAGCCACAGGATGTAATGTACAGCATAAAGAATAGAGTTAACAGTATTGGAATAACTTTAAACAATGACAGATGGTCACTAGATTTATTGCAGTGATCACTTCGTAAGGTATATAAATGTTGAGTAACTATGTTATACTACCAACACTCATATAGTATTATGTCTACTATACTTTAATAAAAGTTTTCTAATAAATAAAAATTTAAAAAATAAAAACAGAACCCTCAAAACAGATACTATTTAAAATAAGCTTATAATGAAAAAGCTAATAAAACAAAATAATAATTTGATTTCAAAGTTCGACTTTTTTTCTCCATTTCTATCTCTTTCTTAAGGCAGAAATGAAGGAGGAACATTTCTAAGATTTTCATAAACTATCACTTATACAAGTTGATCAGTAATAGTCATCTAAATGTTTGACCCATAACACCAAATATAAGTAAAAAATGGAGAAAAAGGGTTTTTTAAGAAATAATTATATAAATGTGTACACCAAAATGGAGAAAAGGCATTGGGAAGGGTAAGACAAAGTCAAACACAGTAAAGAACATGCTTTTACTTAGAGCATTATAAATTTTTTTAGACACTAACAATTTCAATCAAGTGTCCTAAATTACCAAGCCAAACTAAAGAGTAGATTTTAAAGCCCACATAACCCAAATACGTTAAAGCAACAAGGCTGATGGAGACAAGGCCTTTAAAGGCATGAACACAGCAGCAAGAACAGACACGAGAACCTGAGTAGTGGCAGGAGGCCATTTATGATTGATGCTTGTAGGCAAACCCTGAACAGTCTTAAAATAATCTTTAGCACAAGGAAATAATGACCTTCATAGTGATTCTGCCATTAAAACATTATTTTAAATTGTTTAAGAATACAAAAAATGTATAATAAATCTTGGAAAGATTTTCGTTTGATATATTTTTTATTAATCAGATTTATCACTTTAAAAGGTAAATATCAAAAAAAGGGTTAATGTTACTTAGCTGGAATATGAAATTATCAGCAATATTTTATCCATTCCTTTATAATGTCAAGTTGAGATGTTACTCTAGTATTATTAATCTTATTACTGTTAATATTTATTAATTCCATAAAGAAATGAAACAGTAAATTATAGAAAGGAGCCATTTTTAATTGATAACAAATAAAACAGTCTTGGTACGTCATTTTATAAATATCATGTGCCTAGCCCTAAAGGGCAGATCAGTTTCTGCCCAATTAAATAGAAAAAAGCATAGTAAGCTAAACCCTTCAAGAGGATTTAAAACTCCCCATGCAAACCTGAAACCAGTACTTTGTTCCAAAGGCATTCCAGAACATCTAGTAGTTGTCCCTATTTCCTAAGATCAGAATAAATCTAAGAGTCTTCATTTCATTTTCTGGCTCCACATATGACCTACAGCCCCAAGGATTAGGCAAAAAGAGTTTTTTAATGGGGGTTAACAGTGTGGCAAAAACTATGTGATTCATTTTTTTCCCCATGCTGACCTATCAAAACTACATGACCTCCAAATCAGAAAATGTTTTCATATGCTACCAAACACAAAAAATTCACTATAGTGAGTAATGGAATGTGTCTTTCTCCAAAATGAAGAACGGGCTAGGGATGACAAGATTAATTTTGTTTGGTTGAGGAAAGGGAAAATGAAAGATGTACTCCAGCACCTGAACAGTATTCAATTACTTAAGTGGGTGGACTACTAACTGAATTACAAATCAACTATTTAGGAGTGTTAGTAGCATTATGCGGGCGAGTTCATATTTATACATAAATTCTACATAGTCAAAGTTTAAAAAACAAACAAACAAACACTATCAAGCAACTCATCAAATGGATTATTTTTTCATATTACAAAATGTCACCCTTCGGTAACCAAGAACTGTTAAAAGTGTGTCAGAAGTAACAGCTTATTTTATCTCACTATGTAGATTATGTAATCCACGGAAAAGGGAAAAAATGTCTCCTAAAAGAACTGAACATCGGATGTATGTCTAATATTCTTCCTGACTACATGAGGTACTTTATTAGAATAGTCTAGTGACCCATTCTAACCATTTATCCAAAACAGTGTTCAAAGCAGAGATACTCATATTCTCTATACTAATAATAGAATCCTTCCAGTGGTCACTTAGGCAGCTGAGATCTGGAAGCAGTCTTAGCATGCCTTTTCTTTTCTTAAATAAATTTTCAACATAATGAGCCAGTGTAGCTGGCTTTCAACTAAATGAGAAGACAATCTCAATTTACAAAGTAAAGCAAAAATATATATGAAGAAGTAAATTCAACATATCATTAAAGAACACTTGAAGGTTAATGATTCAATTTAAAATAAATAAATTTTTAACATCCTAGTGTTTTTTCTCTACATTTATCCTCTGCTTCACAAAAATTAAGTTTCCACATATGCTAAGTTTTTGAGCCAATTAAATGTGCTCAATAATACAAGATAGTATATATACATTTCTTAAATTTCCTAAAATTTTATATGAGTGAATAAACACAATTCTTAAAATTCACTGTAATTAACATAAAATTAAGGAAAACTGCTTGTACATTTTTCTGAAGTTTGTAAAATACAGCTTCTGATAGTATAATATACTAAAAGATATTCTAAGTTAGGAAACCAAAATGTATTCTTAAAGACAGATTATTCCATAAAAATTTAAACTACTGTGAAAGCCGATGTTCCAGGAGTTCAAAATAGAAAATGTGTAAGATGTAGTCAAAGCACTTAGCCAAAAATATTTTAAGAGTACACAACTGAAAATACAGCTAAACCACTTTTAACCCAAACAATAAAAATATACCTTTACCTTCAGCCATTTTGTTTTGTTCAATCCATTAGTAATAGATATTAAAGGGGGAAAAAAAAAAATCAAAGCTCCATTAGCAGGTATCAGTCCTGCCACATGCTCTTCCTACTGAGGCTCTAGACTGGCCAATGGCTCCACAGGCAAGGCCTCTAGAACTGAAATTGGAACTGACTGCAAACTCTGCTCACCAGTTATTTTTAGAGGCCCCTTCCTCGTGGCCAAATACTGCTAATCACTCAGGCTGAAATGCGCTCCTAACAATCCAACAGCCTTTCTCCCACTTACGGGATTCCTTTCTCAGCTGGTCCTATCTCCCTACCCTAACACTAAAAACTCAAGCATGCTGGAAAAATTAAACAGAACAAATTGTGCTGCCAGTTTTAATTTCTTGGAATCAGTCTTTAATGGTTTTAGCCTAAGTACCAAATCCCTCAAAACTAAACAAGTCTTGCTATAAAGTGTGGCCCCAAGCCCAGAAACAGCTCAATCTGGCTATTCGGAACCTAATCATTACTTAGTTTGTTTGAATGAAACAGAACCCTAAATAGTAAGAAATAATTAATGCTCTAGAATTCTGATTCACAGGCATCACCATCCCAAGACTAATTCCTCCAAAAGCAAAAGTAAAGTAACAATAAAAATTTGTTTCACTAGATAAGGACACAGAGCTGGAAAACAAGGATGAAGGGAAGGGTAGGGAGGGGAAATGAAGGAAGAGGATAAAGATGGAAGAAAGGCTGGGAGAGGGGGCAGGAAAGAAAGAACTCATTAGCATCAAAAGCAGTGATCTAGGAAACACAGGCTTAGAGAAGGAACTAGAAAGAGATTGACAACTACATCTGATTTTGTTCTACTTCCCTCCAACCCCAGGTCCAAATACTCCCTTCTAAGGTATAAATCCAGCCCAATGTTAGTACCATTTATTCACTTATTTAAGACTAGCAGAATTCATGAGAGATCTGATTAGTATATTAAATTAATTTAGCACAAATAGTATCCAGAGCAAAGCAGCAAAGCTGTTTATGAGTCTTTAATTGTTTCAGTAAAATTGAATGTTTCACATGCAAATTAAATGTTCTGGAAAAAAGTCAGCAACCCATGGCACTGATTTTTGATGGCCCAGAACTGGGACAGAGTGAATGAGGCATCAGGGCCAACTCAACAAAACTGGCAAGTGTCTTTGGTGTCCTGTGACCGAGAACCATTCCCCCGAGCCCTTTCCTCAAGGATCAGACCGGCTAACAACAGTGCTTGCTAAAACACTGACAGATAATGAATCATTTGTTGACAGGGGTTTGAGACTACCCACCATCACAGAAATTTATTCGACAAATATTTCAGAAGCTTTCTTTTGTTTTTTTTTGTTTGTTTGCCCGTTTGTTTGTTTTGTTTTTCAGAGAAAGAGTGAGGGCGAGAAGATACCCTTCCTGACAAAACTGGAAACCAAGCTGGGACACTCAAGTGGCAGGTAGCTTGTAGGACTTAAGAGACCTGGATTCGATACCCTGCTTCTTCATTAACTTTTACTTGGGAGAAGCCATTAAACTTCTGGGCTTCAGTTTCCTTGCCTGTAAAAACTAAGCATGAATATATTTGCTTGGGACAAACTAGGCTTGAATATATTTACTAAAGTTACCCATGCAACACACTTGTATTGACTAGAACACAACTCAGGCACAATTTTCATCTCCAAGTCAAAGCTCCTTCCTGCGCCCACTCTGCCACCCAAACTGCGGGAGCTGCTGCGGCTTCTCCCCTCCCTACGAGCCTGTGCAAGGCCAGCTGCGTTCTAAATTACAGGTCTGTGGCCAAGCGCCGGCCTGAGACAAGAATCTCAGATGTTAAATTTGTGTTTACCTCACCCCTGAGGCTTCTTCAACACAGCTCTGACTATTCCTTCTCAATGAGTCTCTATCACACATATTCACGCATCCTATAGCTGACTTTCTCCTTTGTCTTCTACAACACTTTCACAATTTCAGTAAAATATCATCGTTCCTTTCACAATAACGGCATATCTGTTATTTTAGATAGGGTGATGAAAATCAGGAAATACCATTTAAGCTATTACGACATTTCTTAAGAAAAAAAATTCTGAATCCTAAGTAACTATGTCTTATAATGTCCTTTTTACGAGAAATGTTTATGAAGTTTAAAAATAAATTTAACTTGCATAGAGTAAATCTAGCAAAGACAACTAAAGTAATATTAAGCTAATTATTCCTTGTTAAAGCTGCTGGGACTAATAGCAACTCCTAGGTCCAAGCGAAGACTGAACTTCTAACATGTGCTCTGAGGCCATCATTATCAGCCTGATGCCTCTGGATACCAGGAGGGCCAAGACCCATGTCCACGGAGTCCTGGGCTCTACCTGCCCCCAAAACCTACCAGATGAAAATCCATCAGACCCCTCATGGGTCAGCACTGACTCCTTCCTTCCCTCACCCAATCAGCTGCCATACAGCAGCGGTTCTCAAACTTTAGAGCACATCAGCTACCTGCAGGGTCGTGAGAACAGAGATTACTGGGTCTGTCCCTAGAGTTTCTGATTCTGAGGCCTGAGAATTTGCATTTTTAATAAAATAAGTTTAAGTTTTCAGGTGATCTGATGCTGCTGGTCCTGGTCTAGGGACCACACGTAAAGAGAGTCACTGCACTGTACTAGCCATCCCTAATTCTCAGAGCCTAGAGAAGGAAATTTTACCAATTTCCAGAAATTAATTTCCTTGCCACTTAAAAAAAGAAGAAAAATAATAACTTGTTTCTCTGAGGTCCGTGACATCCAATTACATCACCCTCCACCCTGCCTCATTACTGTCACCAGCACCACCCCCAGTGCCCCGTGCCCTCAGCAAAGGCTTCTTCATCTTTACTCCAGCCATAACCATGTGATTTCAATGTCTGTGGGTCCAACATGACACGTTCTTGTTCCTTCGTATTTCATCCCCAGTAACCTTGCTCCCTTCCATTCTCTATCCAACACTCATGCTTACATCCTTACCATGGGTCTTGCCATAAACCCCACCTAGTTCACCTTCCTAATCACATCTTTGTTCTTACTGAAAACCTCTGCAATTCTTCTGCATGACCACCTAATGGATTCCACAGTGTTGCTACAGAAGCTCAGCTTGTTTGAGTCCAGACTGCAGGGTATCACGAGGTACCCAAAACACAGCTCTTTAAAACAAAAACAAGAAACCTTTCATCTGAATATAGTCTCCAAAGGAAACATGAGCATGTTTTACCATTGTGAACCTAATATTAAACAGCTGGTGTACATAACAAAAGTCGACTCTGCAGGCATTGAGTACAACTTAACGTTCACACCACCCCCGCCAGAGAACGGCACCTCCACCTGCATCTCTATCCACCTTAGGATTCCTAGTTCATCTTAAGAGTCCTTAGGTCACCATGCAAGTCACTCCCTGACTCACTAACCCCTGTGTTCCTCTACCCTTTCATTGCATCAATCTGCCATAACTGCCTTCCTTAATGAACACAATATTCACCTTCTGCACAACTGCAAAGGCGGCTGGGCACACCCAATAAGAATCAGGTGCGGGGCAGTGGAGCCCAGGGCACCCAACCCTCAGGACCGCCATAGCTTCATGCTTCACAGAGAAAAGAGAACCATTAGCAGCGCCCGAGCCGTGCACGGCCAAGCACGCGGGTCTCCACTCTCTACCTTCCTAACTCCTCCCCGTCCCGCCCTCCCCAGCTACCTCACAAGCATCACCTTCTCACTCTCCTGGACCCCCAGCCTGTGCCTTTACTATGTCTTCCCTCAAGACCATGGCTAGTCCCTGCTTCATCTTTCTTCTTCCCATTATAGATAAAATTCTCAACAGAGCTGCTATTTCACTGCTTTCATTTTCCAACCACCCATTCACTCCTTACAACCCTTGGGCTGCAGCCCGACTTCGGTGTAGCAGCTCTAAGATCACACCAACGACCTCCATGTCACTAAACTCAAGAGAAAATGTCGGCCCCTATCTTACTTGCCCTCTCAGAAAAATTCTCCCTCCGTCGTAAATGTTCTGTCCCCTTGACTTCATTATGTTAGAATCACCGGGCATGTCATGTCGTCTTCCTCTCTGGTCTTATTCTCAACCTCCTTTGCTAGCTCATTCTCCTCTAGTTGATTTTTAATGTGGAGATTTCATAAGCCATGGTCCTATGCCATCTCCCTAGTTAACTTCAGCTACCTTCCTTACGGTTAAAATTGTCTCTCTTCTGAGCTCGAAACCCACATATCTGTGTACTCAATACCCCATTGATGGCATAGGGAAACCCCAAACCCAGTATATGCAAATGAACCCACGATCCTTCCCCTCTTCTCTCCAGTGTACAAACCTCAGAAGCAGTTCCATCGACTCGGCTGCTCAGGCAACAAACCTGGGACTCATCCTTGACTTCAAACTCTTTCACCTCTTTTCCCAATTGTCCATCTCTCAGTCAGAGTTTCTCCATCAAGCTCTTGCAAATGGGTTACCACTGTGCCAGAACATGAATTCCCCTCAAGGCCTGGGTCATCCTTGTCTATTTACGCCAGTGCCATGACATGAAAGAGGGGAAACCCTGTCTTGGATTACACTTCCTTCTGCCTCCTGGCTCTGATCACGCAAAGCCGAGTGCCATCACCTCCCAGGCTGCTCTAACGCCTTGACGGAACCTGCAGTGCTCCACACAGAGACAGAATAAATTTTTTTTTTAAATCTGAATATAACTCTATCCTGTTAAAAATTCCTCAATGGCTTCAAAATTAGTCTCGGTATACAATTAAAATCTTCAACGTGGGCCAGAAGACTACGTGACATGCCCAGGCTACCACTCCAGCCTTAGCTTTGTGCATCTCCCCCAGCTGGGTGTGTTTCAGATACAAGAAAACTCACACACCTGCCTCAGGAGCTCTGCACAGGCCACCCCGTCCTGGGGTGCCAGCACTGTTGCACCACCACGTCCCCCCCAAACCAGCTGCCTCCTGCTCACTCAGCTTAAACCTCATTTCTTCAAGGAAGCCTCGCCACTCTCTGTGGGAGCATTTTCTAATATGCCCTCACAGTAGTGTGTCACTTCTCATAGTATTATTTCATTGGTAATTAGTTCTTAATTTCTTTTGACCTCCAAAATGCACATTTTTCCATAGAGCCAGGGACTGAATCCGCTTTCTTCATGACTGTACCTTTGTCTTGCACCTAGTAGGAAGCCAACAAATGTTTGTTAAATAAATGAGTACAGTCCTTCTCAAATCCTTGATTCTGTATGAGTAATCAAACCTCTTCCTGCTAACACTTCAGAAATAAAGAAACAAAGTTTAGTTCAATGAAAGCCAAGTCACTTCGGGTTTCCTCATCTCCATGAATTTAATTATCCTAAAATTAATTCATAACGGAAGACCTGCAAATAGTGAAGAGAAATATCAAGAAGCCCAGTGGTTCTCAAATACTGGCTCTGAACTCAAATCAGCCCATGACCAAGTTTTCACTGCTATGCCAGAAACTCCTCACTGATCAATCCTGGGTGATTAAACACGGGAAGGCCCCAGTAGGAAGGCCGCTGCAGCCCCATTCGTCCGACCCAACAGCCAGATACCTAACACTTGCCTGACCCTGGGGAGAAAAGGCACGAGTGGCTGGAGGAGTGACAAGGGCCTGCCATGAGTTTTAGAATCGGGTAAAACAAAATTGAAAAAGTCATTTCCATTCCTATCAGTAGAAGGAGTTTTTTGGAACCTTTATTACTCTTTGGAAGCCAAAGCTGAGGAACCACTACCTAACACACATTGTGTCTGCACTACTACTGATTCAGTGCGAAAGAAAACAACTGAATCCAGAACAGGGGTCCATCGACCCCATCTTCTTCTTAATCAGTGATGCATCAAAACTCCGTAAAATGCTAAAACACAATACAAATGGTAGTTAACTCCCACAGCTAGCTCCTCGTTCAAGGCCGAATGAGTCAGTTCTTAAACCTTAATGAGTTCTCTTTTGATAAAGGAGAAGACTTAGTCTCAGAGGAAAAACCACTCCTTGCGTAGTCAATCATCTGTCCGTGTGGGTAACATTGGTATGGTGCTCAAATGAGGCAGTCTCCTCCTGAACTGAGTGACAAAAGGACAAACAAAAGCGGGTTACCCTGTGCATTCGGACACGCTGAGGCGGTGAACAGTCGTTAAAACAAAAAAGTTCTTTTCTCAACACTAAACCCAATAACAAAAAGGCCCTGCCCTACTCATTTAACTCTGTTTCCCTGGCAAGAGACTAGGTCACAAAGCCGTATGTATGGTCACTACTGATCTGCAGCTGTGTCCCTGAAGGCTGTTTGATCTTAATTCATTTAGACAGCAAAAAATCCGTAGCCATCCTTCCCCAGCAGGCCTTACCTTCTAGGGCAAAAGAAAGTGCCATTTACAATAAAGTGTAAATGCAAATGGGGAGAGAAGAAAGGGGAGAAACATGAAAGTACTAGCACAAAATACACAGAAGATTCACGTGTAAATCACAAAACATATGTGTCTTAGAAAGTACAGGCCAAAAGACTTGATGTAATTATGCATCATAATATATTTGGGGAGCAGCCAACAACCCTTTACTAAGTAAGTTAATAATAATGAAGCTTAATAACAGTAGTAGGTAAAAAGAATGGCTGCAGGAGAAAACTGCAGTGAAGAATTAACTTTACCCAAACAGAGGTGTGGCTTTTGTCCCTGCGGGCTTGGAGGCTTGGAGGCGATCTCTAAATCCCTGGAATATCCTTCCTGATAGGAGTGACTTTGTCTGCTTGGAGGCTGTGGCACTGGATTACCTGACAGTGTTAATGATGAGGTTTGGAGACAGGTCATTATCGGTTCCAGTCTCTGGAGGAATCAGAGACTAGGGTCAGCCACGCTGCTGAGCAGGAGCAAAGAGAACTGGGGAGGGATGGCTGCAGAGAAAGGGCAGCGGCTACCAAGCAGCATGCACTCCCAGCGGGATGTCAGCTTCCCACAGACCAAAGGGGGCAGCGACAGAGAGCCAGGGTTTGTACCATCTCGCCAGCATCTCACTCAAAAGGGTGGACTGCTAGGCAAGAAACTTCCAGGAGACAGAAAGGTGGAGTACCCCGCTAGGAGAGGGTGCCCAGGAGGGTTAAAGGAAGTGGTTAGCCCCTGGGGAAAGACCTCACCAGGATTCCAAAGAACTCACGAAGGCCAGGTTTGGTACCTCACTCTTGCAGGCAACTATAGCCAGCTGATCTCATCGACCAGCAGAGGAGACCCTGATAGGGACCTGTGAGGTCGCACCCTTTGTCCTCTCCCAGCCCCAGCACTCCTGATAAGCTAGAACCTAGAAGAGGCAGGACAAACGCTGCCCCAAAGCAGACCAGGCAGAGAGAGCACACCCACATCTTTCCCATTTCGGGTCCCCCTGCCCTGCTGCTCAAGAGACACAAGAAATTTTGCATTGACAATGAGACTGGATTTCAACCAAACAGCGTTTTAGAAATGAAGAGTGACTGGGATGTTAAGGAATCTGTCCCAGGGACAATTAGGAGCCTGTGTCACCCAGAGATTAATCTAGTCCAACTAAGCACAATGAATGGAGGAAATGAAGCTTTGTATTAATACCTGACAGATGAAGACTGCCAAATAAAACAGCAACAAAATGTGATTGCATACGTTAGAATGAGCCATAAAAAACCGCCAGCATTTAACCATTTTGCCCCACAAAAATGGCTATTTTATATGATTTAAACAACTGAAATCTGAGTATTTGCCCAATATTTTATCATGAAAATTTCCAAACACACAATAAAACTGAAAGAATTTTACAGAGAATACCTGTACACTTATCGGTTAGAGTCCATCATTAACATTTTATTATAATGCTTATGGCAGCCATGTCTCTATCTATTCATTAATACATTTTATATGTGTAATGCACTACAAAATAAATTGTGGACATTAGTTCACTTCCCCTAAGTACTTACAATTCAATACTTCTTTGTTTCTTATGTAAAACTTACATAAAATGAAATGCTCTAATTTTAACTGTACAATACCTGAATTTTCACAAAAATATACATTGACAACCCCTATCAAGACACAGAGCATCACCACCACCCCTAAGTTCTCCGGGCCCTTTCCAGTCACACCCCACTCCAGCCTCAACCCTACAGACAGCCCCACTGTTCTCGTCTTTCACTGTGGGTTAGTTTTACCTGTTCTTGAAACGTCATAAAAATGGTACCGCGCGACATGTGCTTGTTTGTTTGTGTAAGGCTTCGCTACCTCAGCTTTATGTTCCTGAGAGCCACGAGTGTTATGATAGCAATAGTTTACTATTTTCTACTGCTGTGTAGATTCTATTGTATAAACACACTGGAGTATATCAGAGCCTATTCCCTTTCCTATTAGTAGAAGCCTGGACTCTTTCCCATTTTAGACTACAACAAATAAAGCTGCTAGGAATATTCTTGTACAAGACTACTGCTTGCGTATTAGAGACATATGATAGGTCACAGGGCCACATACATTTAGTATTATAAGAAACT
This sequence comes from Eidolon helvum, assembly GCA_000465285.1. NCBI lineage: Eukaryota > Metazoa > Chordata > Mammalia > Chiroptera > Pteropodidae > Eidolon > Eidolon helvum. The sequence goes on from KE814629.1 coordinate 38,604, forward strand.
GTCAGACCTTTTCCCATATATATACTCAACAAGAATGTCCGACAGTTCTTTTATTCTATAATCTTGTCAACATTTGGTGCTGTCAGTCTTTAATTTTAGCCACTCTAGTGCCTATGCAGTTGTATCTCACTGTGGTTTAACTTTCATTCCTCTGAGAATGAGTGTTTGAGCAGTTTTTCATGTGCTCATTGATCGTTTGTCTTTTGTGAACTGTTCAAATTATTTACACATGTGTCTGTTTTTGTAGCCTTTTTTAATTGAATTGTATAATTTCTTTGTATTTCCTGGACACCTATCCTTTAACAGATACATAGTCACAAATTTTCTCCCAGGCTATGTCTTTCCTATTAATTTTATTAAAGAATCTTTTGATGGTTTTAAGTTTTTAATTTTGATGTTGCCTACATATTCATTTTATATATTTTTAAATATATCATCAAACTGAAAAATGTTTCTTAAACCTTAACAGAGTTTCCATGCTTCACATTCTGAAATGTGACATCTTCTTCAGCACTTACACATAATCACTGGATCTGTGACATACAGTCATTGGCAGAAGCCTCATTCATTATTGGCTCAAACACTATGCCATTGAAAAGGAAGGTCATGAAATCAAAGGCTAGTATGTCAACTAAATGTCTATTAGTGGTACATATCACAGAGAGTAAAAGCAAGAGAAAGTTTGATAATTTTGTGCAATATTTTCATTAGCTTTGATGAGTTACAAAAACTTTCTAAGCCAGTTGTTTTCCCTTCAAATTCAGCTCGATGGAATAAGTCTAATTTCTCTGCCATCCAACAGCCCTGCCAACACCTGAACCCCCTGACTTCTTTCAAGGAGCAGTTTACTTGTGCTTTTATTTGTATGTTTCCTTCCCACAAATTTAAATTACCAGACTGTTGTAACAGGAGAAAATGAAATAGCTTCTCTTCACTGTGATTTTCACTGTTCACCTCATAAAATCTTTAGAAAATCACACACACACACACCCCCCCCCCCCCCCACACACACACACACAAAACCCAACATATTTTAGAGAGAAGGCATACAGTGTACCTATGAGACTTTGTGGAGGAAAATCTAATTTAATTTTAAAAATCCTTCTGTAAAAGACATCAAGAATTCAAAAGTGGGGTGGAGGGTCAGTTTAAAAAACATTATTGGACTTAATCAGGAAAATCTGAATGTGGTCTTGAGATTAGGTAACAGTGCTGTTAACTGTTAAATTTCTGAGCATGGTAATTACATTGGAGCACATCTTGTTCTTAGGAAAAACATGCTGAAGAATTCAGAGGAAAAGTATCATGATTTAACTTTCAAATGGTTCAGCGTCAAAATGAATAGATAATGCAAAGCATCACAATATTACTGACTGGTGAATCTAAAAACTGTCTTGAAGGTTTAAATTTTTTCAAGTTAAAAAGGTGGGAAAATACAGATTTCCAGGTCCCTTGTTGTCTTAAAGAATCGGATACTCCAGAGCGTTAAGGACCAAGAATCTGAACTATTTAAAGTCCCCATGTTCATTCATCACTGGATTCTAGATAAGTAAAAAGGAATTTTTAAAGAAAGCTTCAAGTTTTAAGGTTGTTCCTAGAGATAACTAGAAAAATCTGAACACACGGAACGCACTTAGATAATCCTGTATCAGTGTTCCATTCCTTGAGTTTGAGAACTCTATTGTGATTATGTAGGAGAGTGTCCTTGTCCTTAGTTGATACATGGAAAAGCAGTTAAGCAAGTTAAACTGTCATGACAACAACTTATTTTCAAAGAGTTCCAAAGGGGTAAGGGGTGAGAAAAAACAGAAACTTCACAAAAGAATATAATGTGTACAGCCAATATGCACAAGTGCATGACATCATCAGTCATCAGGGAAATACAAGTTCCAGCTACAACGAAAAGCCACCGAAAACCCACCAGAATAGCAAAAAGAAAGAAAACTGACACCACCAAATGTTGGTACAGACGTGGAAGAATTAGAATTACCATACATTGTTGGCAGGAGTGTAAAATATATTGTACAACCACTCTGTAAACAGTCTGGCAGGTTTTTAAAAAAAATCTAAACATACTTCTACCCTAAAAGACAGGAATTTCTCTCCTAGGTACTTGCTGAAAAGAACTGAGGACATACGTTATCCAAAAAACAAAAAACAAAACAAAAACAAAAAAACCCTTCTACATTATTTGCAGAAATTTCTTCATACTGCTCCAAACTAGGAATAGCCCATGTGTCCACCAATGAAAAAATGGATAAATACGGGGTGCCATAAACATTCAAGGGACTACTTGGCAATAAAAAGGAACACAGTGCTCCTCACATGCCTGATGAACTTCAAAAACATGTGAGTCAGAGAAGCCATATGCAAAAAGTACTTAGAAAATGGAGTTCTAGGACAGACACAACCAATTCACAGTGAGAAGATTAAGTATAATAGTTGCCTCTGACAGCAGAGGTGGTGGCATGGTAGGTGCTGGAGAGAGTTTTCTGGAAGATGGAAATATTTTCTATCTTAATAGGTTAGTGGGTTACACAGATGTATATATATATATTTATAAATACTCCTCAAATCATATACTAAGATTTGTGCAATTCGACACATAAAAATATTACCTTGGGGGTAAAAAACACAAATGTTGAGCTCTAATGCGTAAAAATAAGGTGTAAAGATATCTACAAATTACTTTGAAATGCATAAAAAACAAGATTAATTGATGAATATGATGTAAAGCAAATATATTCAGTGTTAACCACTGTAAAATGTAAGTGGTGGAGTCATAATTTTTTTACTTGGGTACATATTTTAATATTTTCATAATAAAATGTTGGTTTAAAAAACAAAGTACTTAGACTAAATCAAATAAAATATATGACTTTTGGATAAAATTATAAAAATTGTAACATTTAAATAAATAGGAAATTATACTATGTTCATGTATAGGAAAGCTCAGTATTATAAATGTTTTATTTGTTCCAAATTGTTTTACAAATTCAATACAATCCCAGTCAAAATCCTGAAATATTTTTCATGAAACTTAATTAATAAGCAAGTTCTAAAATGTATAAACCTGATGAGGAAAAGTGCAAAATCAGCAAGGCCAATGGAGAAGACAGGATGGAAGGACCTGCCCTGTCAGATATGCGACGGAGCACCTGTGTGAGGTTCTGCTCCTACACACCTGGACCAAAAGAGCCTCACAAATTTATACACAGTAGGTGCAACTCAAGATTCGTGTAGAAAGGAGACATTCTGACTAATGGTACAGGAGGTTTTCATTATCCATTCCTTAAAAATACTGGATTACATCCCTACCTCACAATAAACATAATAAAATTTATGACTGGTAGTTTAGACATTTAAACATGAAAAACCAAAATGTAAGATATTTTGGAAGAAAACAGAATGTTTTATGATCTCTGTGTTAGAAAAGATGTCTTAAATAAAGCCCAAAAGCATAAACTATAAAGTAGAAATTGAAAATTATACTATTATTAAAAATCTAAAAATTCTGTTCAACAAAACACCACAGAAAATGACAATGTGAATACACAGACAAGGAGAAACCTCTTACCATGCAAAAACTCAAAGGTTCAGAAAAAAAATCCAAAGGTTCAGGATACAGAAAGAAATTCTACAAATCAAAACTAAAAAAAAAAAAAAAACACAGGAAAAAAAAGCAAAATACATGAAGGCATAATTCACAGAAAAGGAAGAAAACTAAGCCAACCTGTTTCAATAGCAGGATGGCTCAACAAAAGAGGATCGTTCACACAGTGAAGGACTGTATATGCGATATACGAAAATGGAGAGCCAGACTTTGATAGACTCCCAAACAAATAGTATCAAAGCTAGTATGCCAAGTGTGAGCCTATTCATAAAACTATTTTTAACATGTGCCAAACAAGCATACATACTTCCTAAGCAGTTTTCATATTTACTGCTTTAAACAAGATATATTTTACATGAATGGATAATAGTTTGCAGCATAACATTATATATTATTCGTGTCTACATATTATGTATTATAAAAAAGTGCATGAGAATGATTATCACAAAACGTATGAGTAGTTGGGAAGGGATAAATACGGGAGAGGAGAAACCAAGAATTTGTTAACATTTTATCTCTTCACTGGTATGGTGGGTACGCGGGTATTCACTGCATTATTCCATATACATATATATAGGTCATAGGTATGTAATATTTCAAATAGAATTTTAAAGAGGAGCATATAGAAATATTGGCACTCTAGAAGTAGAGGGATGATTCACTGCCAAATAGCACAATTTATAAAACTCAGTAAGTGACAACTCATCTTATTCAAAATAATTTAATTCAAAAAAATGAAAAAGTGAAACTAAATGCTAGGTATTCTTTCAATAAACATTAACAACACAGATTCTTATTTTCATGTAAGAAAAAAAAACTGCTCCTAAATAAAATTTACATGTGAACCTGAGACCAAAAAGACTTTTCAGTATACCAGTTCAAGAATATTGAAATTAAAAACAGGGTGTGAAAGATAGGAAGGAAATTATGTATATTAACAGTACAATCAACATGAAACAGAAGTTAGAGAAAGGATAGAACAACAAAACAGCAGTGACTCTGCAGTATGGAATGGCACAAAAGGCTGCCAAACACGTATACAGTATAAGATGAGAAAAGGCAGTTACATAATACTGGTTACGGAATAAATACTATTTTACCAAACAATATTCTCTCACTTTAAAATTAAGACTGATGAGTGCTGGCTTCCACACAGAGTGAGTCACTGGGTTAAATCTGAAGGCGAATGTGCGGGAGAAGCGCTGGCATTTCTCCAAGTACAGCTACAGCGGATTCCACTCCGTTCCAACTGGACACCCTTCCTCCACTGTCCCCAGCCCCACTTAATTCATTAACCCCAAACTAGAGCACAGAGAGCACCTATGACAGATGATAACAGTCATACTGCAGCCAGAATGACCAGGCAAGCCACCTGGATCTCACATGGGGCCAAGGAACAGCCCAGATCCTTCAAAAACCTTATGTAACTATTTTTAAAAAGATTTATTCACCAAGTGAGCTCCAATTTTCCTTTGAGTCTAAGAGGTTATCTGTAACAAATCTGTCTTCAGGTATCATCAAAATCTGATCGGAACTAAATTACATTCAGTCAGTGATTTGCTGTTAAAAAATAACCACAACAGCTAAAGGTAAACTAAGAAACATCACTGAGAAAAAAATTTCAAATGCAGACCAAATGCCTGAAGCACTCTCATATCAGCAGAAGTAAACAAATTTTTTAAAAATAATAATAACTAACAAGAAAATACTATCCTGGCTTCCAGCACCACTAAAAGAGAAGAAAGTTAAAAGGTGAAAGCGCTGGGAGAACATGCCCCCACAGAGGCACACAGGGAAGAAGAGAAGGAAGAAAGGAATATCCTAATCTCTAATCCTCTAACAGAAATGACCAGAACTGTAGGCCCAAACCGGACATGTGAACCCCCCAGACAGACTGACATCGATGCATGCAGTGCTGAGTGGATGCTCAGCAGCGGACACTGAAACACATAAGTGTGCCTGAGCACCCCTGCATCTCCCAAGAGATGGCTGAGGCTTTCCCCAGAGATTTTGGTAAACTGTAGACGGGGTGTATGCACACACAGGTTTAAGAGAATTTAAAAAACGGTTTTTTGTATCTTGGCACAGAATGAAATCAAACCACTTAAAAGATGCAGAAATATCCAAGACACAAACTAAGTTGCATATTTTCGTGATATTAAAACAGTATGGCAGAAGAGTATCAAAGGACTAAAATGTATCTGAGCTCTAGTAAAATAAAATAATGTTACAGACCTCAGAGGGACTGTAGTAAATGTGCAACTTGAAGGCTGATATGCAACTGGGACACTTACACCTCCAGAAGGAGACAGAAAAGTGTCAATGGTACTCAAAGCCACAGTACACAAACGACCTCTAGAACCACCATTTTACTTAAAACATAGATGCTATGAATATAACAAAAATGATTTTTCTTTTTTTTTTCCAATATGTCATCTAAAAATTTCAAGCATGCAGTGAATGGCCTGCCTAGCTCTATATCCTTATCTTTATATTCTCCAAAGTTCTGTACTCACCCTTATATAAGTACTTTAATGAAAACATTTGAGAAACAGGAAGGACTATAAAACTGGTTTTCGAGGCTATCACAACTCTGAAAGGAAAGAAGAGAATAATTCTTCCCCATTTGAGCAAACAGATTAGAGAATCTGAGTAACTTGCCACGTGGTTCTTAAATCAATACGAATCAGGTCAACAGGCTCTCAAACTACATAGCCTTTTTAGTGAAAAAAAGGTTTATTCTATTGGGACCAGAGAGCTCAAGGGTTAAATCTCTGCTGCTAATTAAAATAGGGTGGAGAGCCCACAGGAGCCTTCATCAAAGTTACTCTGCTGGTAATGAGCTAAAAATGAAAACCTCTCATTTTCTAGTAATCTCTCAGAGATATATGATTTTAAAACAAGACTAAAATATAAATCTCTCCTTTTACTTCCTAAACCCAATACAGGTAAATGTGTTTGGTCTTTTTTAAATGTGTTCAAGAATTCCCTTGGAACATTTTTTAGTACTTGGCTTCATACGATCCAGCCAAATGGACAAAATGCTATTCAACTAAACACAAAAACAGTGCCCAGTTCTTGTAGTGGAAGAATTATGTTCTTCCTAGTTTTTCATCCGGGAATGACTAACGGAGGATTGAGCAGCTGGCCCTAACTGATAGTGGACTTAAGAAGGAATTTCACGAAAGCCTCTTCATTCAAGGACGCCACAATGCAATCAGCAGTGTATTACATTCATTAGTTACTAAGTAGTCTAAGAGATACTGAAAGTAGAAAGAAAAAAATATTCTAAATGATGAATTTTCATCAAAAGAATCTGCGAATATATAAATTTTACAGATAGTCCATGAATGCATTTAATTCCACATAAGAGAAGCTTAAATAAATAAGGCTCCTAGGGACAAAATCTTACTATTATATTTCAAAATCTACTGTTGGAGACTTTTGAGAGCAGTGGCTAAGAGTTTTTAAGCAGTTGTCTATCAATAGTTTTGAGTATGTACAAGGCTGATTAAGTAAGAAACTAATTGGTGTTATAGAATCTGAAGCTTCCAATGAGAGGAAATAGTGTTCTACAGTGACACCTACTGGTAAAGGGAAACAGAGCAGCACGATGGTATCAGATAAACAGACGTTACATCCTTGTAGCATGTTTGGAGATACCGGGGGAAAAAGACTGAATGATATTCAAAAGGGAAAAGTTAAACAAAAACATTACACATACCAGTGTCTTTGTACTGCAAAATAAGTCCAAAAGGACATCACAATCCTTTTTAACCAAAGATTTTCAAATCAATACATCTGAAACTGGTTTTCTCTGGCTCCTTGGCCATACACATCAAATTTTCATATGCAAGTTAAAGGTAAGATGTCCAATTTACTCATGTCTTTTTTATGTTTTAAAGTATAAAACTGAATAAGGTAAAACTGAGCTCCGTAGACTACTAGACATTTTACCAGTTTTAAATTTAAGCTGAGTAAAATGAAAAGCAGACACTTGCTTGAAGTATATAAATAAATCCCCCTAGTTTCAGTTTCCAAACATTGCTTTTCAACAAAAATAAACAGAAGGCCAGATTACCACCTTTTTTTTTTTAAAAGGCATGCTTCAAAGCACTGGGTCCTTGTTACCCCATATAAAAATTTAACCAATAATATTTAATGTAACCAATGTCATCATCAGCTTAAGACTGTCAATGCAAAACATCTCAAAAAACTTACTTTTTCAGCCCACGTACTTCCCAAACTAAGATTTTCAAATGTACTGTTTCAAACGTAATTTTAGCCAAAGGAAATTTAATTAGTTATATGACAAAAGCACTCTTCTCCTAAACTACTGGTAGTGTGCCATAGAGCCAGAAGGAAACTTAATCTACTTCAAGATACTGATAAAATCTTACAAATTAGACAACCTAAAATTCATGTATTATGGTATAATGAATGAATAACAGAAAACCTGAGTTCTAGCCTTGGATCTTCCATGAAGTGGGTTTCCAATACCTACACAGTCTTTAACAAACTAGACAACCTTTGTGGACATTAATTTCCTCATCTGTAAGATTAGAGGCGGAACCAAATGGGCCTCACGGTAATACCTCTGCTAAAATTTCTGCAATTATGTGATTTCCCCTGCAGATGGGAACAGCAACAAAAGAGAAGCTGCCCTTATCTTTCAGGTATATCCAGCTATTAGAAAACAGTATAAATAAAATCACATTGTCAGAGTGCAGCATAACTGTTTACCATTGAAATATCCTCATTTCCATCTCCAGTACCTTCTACTTGGCACACAGTCAGAACTCAGTTTTTACTGGAAAAAACAGCTGCAGAAAAAGAATACTCATTGTGTACCATGCAAACTCCAAAACCAACTCTCTAAATGCTTTGGGGTTTTTGTTTTTGTTTTGTTTTGTAATACAAGGACTTTTAATATATTCTCTTTTACCTACTATGACTGTTTCGCGACAATTATGGAATCAATGTGTAAAATGCTTAAAAAGCTGTAGATCTTCAAATATGGACAGAGCTTGTCCTAAAATGCCTGAATATGAAAGTCAGAATACATTCATTTAGGTCACAACATTTCCTAAATTTATTACCTGCCTGTTAAAACTGGTTCAGTTATTGAACCAGTAGGGGTGGGAACACTGTGTACACAATTAGCAATACTAATTCTTACCAATAAAAGGCTATATAAAGATGCTTCCTCAGGTGCAATCAGTCCTCTCTACTCATGATGGGAAAGGATAAAATGGAGCAAAGATGTGCTTCCCTTGTGAGCAGATACAGAAAACTTCCCAAAACAACATCAAAGTCTTCACCAGCTTTCTAAGTTGGTCCTCAAATGGCACAATGGTCTCTTCTCATTGGAAACTTTAAAAAGTGTAGCCAGAGCCACCTGAGCCAGTTTGTCTACACGATTTTGCCTGTTTTAAGCCACTGACTGGCATTTAAAGACAAGTGTCAAAGGAACACGAACTTTTTATGTCAAAGGTGAATTAATATGCTTGCTTTGAACTTCAAACTGTCCTTTTCCATTGACAACACAAATATTAGTTCTCAGAATGTAAACTTGTGCAATGACTTCATTGCACTGCTTTCACCATTTAAATCTATTCACTCATTAATCAAATATTTAGTGAGCACCTATTAGGGGCCAGGACTATTCTAGGAGTTGTGAATAAGAATGACAGGAGGAGAGAGTAAGACAGGACAATACACATGAAAATAAGATTATTTCAGATGGTGATAAATGCTATAAACAAATAGTTCTTTGAAGTAGGACTATGGTTATCGGATTCATTTTCTTGATATATATGAATACACTACATGTTTAGCACTGGAAACAAAGAATCTAAATCATTTCGAAAAAGAAAGTTTACAGCTCACATTCAATACACATGTGTATTGCAGTTTCAATTGCCTATGAGTTAAAGGAAGTATAAAAGAAACCGAGAACCGCTGAAATATGAGATGAAACAGATTTAAAACATATGCTCCCTCTCTTTGCTGAGTAAGCACATGGAGAAAGGTGAATAATCATTAGATTTTTTAAAGAAAAGACTATAACAAGAGAAACTTGCCCAGCATTCTACGGTACTGTGATATTCTACAGGAAACTACAACGCATGTTAAGAAAGCTACATAAAGGCAAAAATATTTAATTTCCAAGAACATTCAAATCACTCCCCCCACCATCATCCCACACCCCCTGTAGATTATCCTTTGAGTTGCTCTTAAAAGCGGCTGATTTGGCAGGAACTTATTTTCTCTGACTTTGGCTCATTTCCAAACTCTCCCAAATACCCGAGGCAAAGGTAAATTGTTTCTCTTACTTCCATCTTCAACTCCACGGAAAGCCAAGAAGGTGTGTGTCCACCAATAACCTCCATTTCGGCTGCACCTTGCAGGTGAGGGGTCAGCCGAGAAGGGGCTCTATGGCGTGACCAAACCGAGGCCGCGAACCCCGCTCATCTGGGCCCCTGAGGCCGGTTCACGGGGCCCACCAAGCGCAGCCTCCGCCCGCGCCAAGAGGAGGAGTGACGCGGAGGATGGAGGAGACGCACGATGGGACCTGGGGAGATAGGA
>KE814630.1:1277-22263 GCA_000465285.1 Eidolon helvum
CTTTCCCTCCTGTAAAGTGTCTGTCCAAAAACTCTTACCTCTGGTCACTGGACTGATTCTCACTTTATCCAAATTGTGAAAGAATGGTAAGAGTTGCTGTGAGTGTCAAATGAGTTAATGTAAAGCACATAGTTCTTTAGAAATGGTCCCTCATTTCTAAAAAAAAATGCTGCCTTTCACCCCTAAAAAAGCACATAGAAGGCACTCAAATAGTACCTTCCTCATCCATACCATCTCAGTGTTTAAGGCAATTCTTCCAGTGTTGTTTCATTTCTTGAGTGTTTAGTCATATTTTCCTATGTGTAGAGGGCAGGACCCAGGCTACACACCTTACTAGTAAGTAGTTACTGAGGGTGAGAGCTATCAGGAAGGAAAGTTACAGTAGACAACCACTCTATGTACATTCATATCATTTTTCATCCTAAATGCCCTGTGAGATATCTTTGTATTTAGAGGGTAAGCAACTTGGAGAAGTTGTAAATAGCTGATAAATGTTCTGACAGGTTGTGCAACTCCATGTCTAGTGGTCTCCACTAGAGCTCACTACTCCTTCTAAGCTCACCTTTCTCTTGCGGCTTTTCTTCAGGATATGTATGTCAGCATTTGGGGATGCTGCCTGCTCCTGTACTGAAAGCAAGAATTGTGAACTGGAGTCATTATGGAAGCTACTTTTCACTCTCCCTGGTAGCCACTTGGTTCTCCCATTTCTGATTCTCCAATTTTTCTCCACCCCAAGTTAACCTCCTGCTGTGTTTCAACATGACTTTTCTTATGCCAGTATTTGAAAGTAACCTCAGTTCGTCCTGCATGATAATCATGCACTTGTCAGTCTACCTCATGGTACTAGTACTAAACACCTGAGAACAGAGCATTAGCTCTATTTCAGATATTCCTCGTGCTTCCCTTGAGCTGGCATATTGTGGGAGGGCATGAGGATTGCTGCGGCTAACATCTCCTCCCACCTGAGATGTTATCTGGTCCCTCCTGGCTCTCATAGCCAAACTTACTTAGTTGTAGGGGTATCACCACAGCCTTCTTAAGGGGCTTAGCTACTGTGACTGTGCGGCGGGCAAGGGGTTGGTGCATTGTGGGAGAGCGTTTCTCTTTCTCTTTTGGGTCGACAGCTTCCTGGGCCAGCACCTTGGCTTCCAGTTCTTTTTGCTTCATCTTAAGCCTCTGTTGGAAAGGATCAGGGAGATGTGACCCAGCACCAACTTTAGGATAGCCTGAAGGACAGTGGATTAGGAAAGTGAGTGTGCAGGGCTCCAAAGCCCTAGAGGGCAAAATGAGGACCAATGAGAGAGACAACTAGAGCCCACTATAGTTCAGGGCTTTCTAATGATCAGGGCTGCCCAGAGGTGGGACAAGCCTCTTTTTGAAACACTGAAGGGAAGGACTGTTCAAGCAGAGTCCTAACTTGAGAGCTGGGAATTATTTTCCGCTCACCTCCTCACATCTGATCTCAATTATTTTTCAAAGCTCAGGCACATTAAATACATTCAAGCAGAAGCTGAAAAACTGAGATTCCAGTTTTAGATGAAAACTGGACGTTGGTCCAAACTTTCAGTGTCCTTCCCTTTCAGAAGACCCTTGGATTACTTCTCAAGACCAACAGGAATCCCAGCTCCCACCTCTCCAACACTTACTTCAATCTCCAAATCCTTTTCCTCCACTGTCTTCATGAGCACCATCCGCTCTCGCCTCGGGGTGCTCAGCAGAGGGTTCCCCTGGGTCCCCTGGGAGCCCAGCAAACGGTCCAAGCTCAGGAGGTGCTTTAGCATGGCTGGGTCAATGTTACTTAGCTTCTGTAGGGGGCTGAGCAGTCAGAGGTTATTCTCCACCTACCTCTTCCCTCATCACTCTCTTCAGCGGCAGGATTCCCCTCATCATGCCTTCCTTAACTTGGTGTATTATGTGGTTCTAGAACCCTGGTATTAATTTGTTAGACAACTCTGAGCAAGTAATCCAGACTATCTGGGTGCAGTGTGGGGATCGATCATACTTGCCCAAGTAACCTCTCAGGGATTCCAAGAGATCAGATGAGAACAAGCATTTAACGAACACCTGAGTTCTAGGTATTCAGAGCCTATATGGCTGTCCATTTGGAGGAGCAGTCAAGGAAGCTTCACAGAGGTCATTTCAGCACGGCTTCGAAAGCCACTGAAGACCTCAGTGCCAAACCTTTCCTCTGTAGACAGCAAGAAAGGCCTATTCAAGCAGAGTCCTGATTTAAATCTGAGCATAATAATGCCTAACATTTGTTCCTTCTGTCTGGAAATTTCCCCCTTACATCTGATCTCAATTATCATTCCGAGTCAGTTTGATGCCACCTTTCCCATGATGCCCAGCTTGATTGTGAATCTTCTTTCCTACGCTCTGAACTAGCTTCTCAGAAACAGCCTGCCCTGTTCTTTGTGTGCAAGTGCCTAGGAAGGACTTGATCAGAAAATATGAGTTAAGATCAGAAGTCTCTTCTCCTTTCCTGGCTCTTACAGAACAAGTAGCTCCTCCTCATTGCTCTGTGTATCACCTACTTGCATCATTTATCAAGATCCCTGTCTTATTTCTCTTACTGAAACGTGAGGCCCCTGAAGGGAAAGGTGACTAGATCTGCTGTGTCCCATCTCTCAGCTTATCCTGAGCACCTATCTGGAAGAGACCTTTCATGTTCACATGTAATACAGATGTGCAAGTATGTATGTATTTCTGAGTTTGTGCACATAGAAGAGGGGACTGCTGACAAATGCTTTGAGGATAACATTGAAAGGTGGGTTTCTGAATGAATGAGCATCATCCTCCCTCAACTACAATAGCTCCTTGGACCAAAGTGTACACTAATCCTGGGCCTCCTCACTTCATGTGTGTTCAGCAGTCTTCGGACTTTCACAGTTTGGAGAGGCTTTATTTGGGACTGGGTAGAAACTGGAGAAGGTTAAAACTGCAACTGGTTCCTTGGAGTTAGGGAGCACCAGGTGGTGAGACACAGAAAGCAAGACCACCAAACAGAGGTGACCTGAGGGTTAGTATGTACTGGGCCATGAGCTGGGGCTATCAGAACTAGGAAGAGAGGGCACACACAGAAGGGACTCAGTTTAGAGAGGTTTTGTTTGGAGCAAGGGTAAAAACAGAGCAATGTCAGGATAGCAACTGGCTCCTTGGAGTCATGGAGGGGTTGGACTCTAATACAGAGACTGCGAAATCTCAGTAAAGATGTCTCCATCTGTCTCCTTTGCTTTGCTCTTATCTTCTGAACCCGAAAGACCTGACCTAAATTATTCTTTGAGCCAGAAACAAAAATGCTCATCCTTGAATCAACTACACCAAAATGTAAGATTTTGCTGACTGCTTAAAGGGGCTGGAAAATGGAAAGGAATGAGGCAAGATGCCCTAGGAGGAGGCTTCTCTAGGGCCCCAGCAGCATCCAGGAGAGGAACAGGTTTGCAGCTCAAGGGTCTGACAGGCTAAACCTACTACTGCTCTGCACTGAACCCAGACATAACAGGGAAGAGAATATGCCCAAGGCCCCTCTCCCTCTCCTCACCTGAACTCCCGGGACGCAGAAGCTAGAAGTGCTGGGGGCTCGGGATTCCCAATCTCTTCTTCCTCAGGGCCTCGGGTTTTCTTTGCCTCTGAAGGGCCTAGCTGTTCTTTCTGAGATAGTTTAACAGGTGCCAAGACTACGGAAAGATGGGGTGGGGGTTGTCAACCTCTGTGCTACTGCTTGATAGATTCAGCACACTCCCCAGTTGTCCTGACCTGGCCTTTCCACTCCTGCCAACCCCAGTCCTCACCATGAAGCTGTAGGCTCTCATTGGTAAAAGGTCGATTGATCACCTCCTTTGACCTGGCAGCAAAGTTGAGTGCAGAGACTGTGTCTAGGTAGAAGCATCTCTCGGGGGCAATGTTGGCAATGAGGATGCTGTGGGCTGAGCCACCCAGAGAGTCCTGAGGGATGGGGATTGGGCAGATGGGCTAGTCAGAAGCCCCATACTTCCATTCCTTGACTGCTGTTCCTCATCCACCCCCAGCAGACCTGAAAACCTCCTTTTCTAGCCCCTTTTGCCGAGAATGGGTAGCCTGACCTGCAGCAGGCGAGTGAGTTTGCTGTCCCGGTAAGGCACACGAGGGAGGCCCTGGTTAAGCGCATCTACCACCTTGCCCAGCACAAAGAGGGAGGTGTTGATGGCTCCGCTCTCCTTCAGCCGCAGGCCCTTGTTGCCTGTGCGCCGGTTGTCTTCTGAGCCAGCCAAATCAATCAGGTAGAGTTTCCCTTCCCGCTGGCGAAATGGGGCTAAACGTTCCCGCTGATCCACCTGGGAGATAAGGGCAAGGGCCCCAGGCTTAGCTCAGGCCCAACGGGCTTCCCAGGTCCTTACCTATCTCTGGGCCTCACCTTAACCAAAAGCACCGCATGACTGCGAGAGGAACGCTGGTTGAGCCGGGTAGCTCCTACAGTCCGATTTCGACTAGCTGGCAGGAAATGCCGCTCAAAATCAGCAAAGCTAGTGATTGGCTTCTGTGTGAGGCCCGGAATCAGGATGTTTCCTCGACAGTCTTCTCGGATCACCAGGTCTCCTGATGCAGGGTCCAAGAGGTCTAATACCTGTTGGAGCAGTCAGAGATAGGGCCAATGTTCCAGTATAGGCTGTTTATTTCCTGGGGATCAGTCTCCTTTTCTCTGCTGGATTCTCAATTGTACCATCTGCAACTTCAACTTCTGTCTTTCCAGGTCTTAGCTCCTTGTTAGAGCAGAGCTGGGTCTTATTTTGACCCTTCATCTATTCCCTCCCCAACCAGAGCAGGGCCTCACCTTTTCCTGGTAGATCTCTAAGTAAGACATAGTGACAGAGAGGGTCCATGGCCGGCCCTCAGCGCCCTCCTCCCTTGTGAGCTGTAGGAGGTCCATGAGAGCCCGGGGAATCACTCCAGGTTGCTCTGGGCTGCCCAGCATCGTGTGCGTCTTCCCTGGGCAAAGAGTGGAGAGAGCTGTGAGATTTTTCCTCCCCACTCACTAACCTTTTCTGACCCATAGCTATTCCCTATCTGACTCCCTTACCTGCCCCTGTGGGCCCATAGGCAAGCACACTGGCATTCTGCCCTTCCAGCAAGTGCCTTAGGATGGGCTGTACTGATCCTGCATAGATGTCCTGCTGAGAGCTCCTCTCCCCATAGAAAGCATCAAACCTGCAGACAGAAAAAAAGCAGGGAATTAGTGAATGGTTCCCTTCTCACCCTGACCTAGAGGATAATACTGGCCTCAGATTTAAAAGTCTCTATCCCTTTTCTTACACAGACCTTAGAAAGTACCCACCAAACACCTATTCCATCCCAGTCCCTGCGTAGGTGTTAGAAATACAGAGATGACTCTGATGTCCCTGCTCATGGGAGTTCTGTAGTCTGGTGAAATGAATAGATACCCATATTTTGCTGTGATTCAGAAAACAAAGATGAGAATGCACTAGAAGGAGTAACTGATTCTGCTAAATGAAGGAAGATTTTGCCACAGAAAGATATTTTAAGTATAAAAAATAGCACACAGACAAGACATAATATGAAAGGGCAGGGCTTCCCAATCTTTTTCACATCGCAGTACATACAGAACGTAATATTTGTACACCATAATGGAGTAAATAGAGGATGCTGCTTATGACTAAATGAAACTCAACACACCCATAGTCCATTCACAGCACTCTGGTGGAGAAGCTGTGACTAAGGCCACAACAATGATTAGTGTAAGTGGAGTACAGCATGTATTGGGCGGATGAGCCTGGAAAGAAAGTGAAGCCAAACTATCAAGGGCCTAGAACAGGGCTGGTAAACTTTATCTGTAAAAAGCCAGATAGTAAATATTTTAGGCTTTCTGGACCACATTTCCTTTCAGAACTACTCAATTCTGCCATTGTAGTCAGAAAGCAGTCATAGACAATATGTAAATAAATGAGCATGGTTAAGTTCCAATAAAGTTTTATTTGTAAAGACTTCTGGTCAGATTTGACTTGCAGGCTGTACTTTGCCTGCTTCTGGCCTAAAATAACAGAGCAAGAAGTCTGAACTTTAAATCTCCAATGGAATTTTAAAGTAGCTGCCCTTGTGAGTTCTGTCCTCAAATCTGGGTGGTCTTCTCTGACACCACCCAGCTACAGCCTGAGTCAGTTGGCTGGTTTATGTTCCCCCCAACCCTTCCCACAACTTCCCTAGATCCTATTTGGGCTCCCCTTCTCACCTTTTCTGCTCCTTCCCACTTTGTGCCTATTTCCTCCACAAGACTGTAAATGTGTAATGTATATTTGATTCAACCTTCAGTCTTTCCCCATAGTATCCTACAGAGGACCTGTCACAATGTGCACCTGTGAACATTTCCTGAGTGAACAAATGAAGGCATGGGGAACAAAGCATGCAAAGGAAGGGGCAAGGATCCTGAGGAAGCAGGTCTGAGAAATTATGTGGGCAAGTGATACTGTGAGCAGGCCTAGGAGAGAGAAGGATAGGAAGGTAGAGTGGCCTAAACATTACTGGTATTTGAGGGTCTCCTGGTGGTTCCTCCAGTTGGCGATCTCTAGAGAACAGCTGTCCAGGCCCCGTACGCAGAAGGTACCATTTGCTCCAGCTGTTTCATCCACAAATGGCCGCAGTCGCACAGCCACCCTCACTCGAGCTGGAGGTGGACGCCGGCCAGCTCCCATCTTGCTTAGCCGACAACGACCAGCTCCTGGAGGAGAGAAGATAAGTTTTAGCATGATGTACGGTGTAGCACAGAGAAAGTAGGGACCAGCTTTGCTGAGAGGTAGGAGTGTCGAATGTAGAGGTATTTGGTATAGCTGAGCTCTGAAAGATGAATAGGCAGAAGGAATGGCATGTGCAAAAGCATGGAGGTGTGAAAGTGTGGTCCCACTGGAGAACTGGTGAGGCAGGTATGTGTTCTATTAGTGAAGACAAGCAGAGAAGGGCAGGAAGGAAAAAAGATGAATCAAATACATAGTCTCAGGCAGAGTATGCTGGAGGGTTTAGAGGAGATAAATTATATACAGGTCAGGGACTGTAAACCGTATTGTGTATTCAGCAAACATTAACATTTATTAAGCACTGACTACAAGTCAGACATACTGTAATCTTCATGGTATCCCTGAGAGATTGGTCCTATTCCATTTTCTCACTGAAGAAGCTCATACATGTGCAGCAGGTCTTATGAGCACCTTGGTATTTTATACCTGGGGCCATGTGACGATTACTTTATCTTGTATCATAGCCTACATTTTGTTCTTTTGCTCTTCAAAGAAGGAATAGAGCAAAAACAATACAAACCCCAGCATCTTAGTAGAGTAGAGATAGACACCTCCACCCTGACCATAACCAGGGGCAGAGAAGAAGACTGGAGGTAGGGGCCCTGAGGACACCATCAGGAGGGCCAGTGGCCACAGCTCATATCAGGAAAGCTCTCCTACTAAAATGAGTCAATGAACTGCCAGACTTTTCTGTGTCTCTATTTCTTACCTGTGGTTTATAATACATACTTACATGTATGTACACACACACACACACACACGTAGAACTGTTAATGATGGCTTTTTCCTGATGGGAGATTATGCAGATTAATTTTCTGTTACCCAGTTCTGTAATACGATAATGTTTGTTTCTTTTTTTCTTTTTTTTTTTTTTAAAGAATGACACTGTGGACATCTTGGTTCAGAAGGGATACATCCTCAGCCCCTTCTGTTTCAGTTCAGTTTGCAAAAGGCACTGACATGCAATCCTCTATTATAAGCTTTCTTTAGTTTGTTTTTGATCATTAAATCCAAGTCATTTGAAAAAAAAAAAGATTGAGTTTTATTTTTATCAGAAAACACATGAAGATAAAACTAAAAAAAGCCTCTTATTTTTTTACAGTGAAAAATTTTTATATTTAGAGTTAGCCAGCTGGACTCGGTTTAGATGATCCCAATTTTGTTGGCAACATCCAAAGTATTATAGTCGGGAGCCAGTTTAGTTGAACATATGCCTTCTCTCCATCAGGCCTGATCAGGGTGTTGACTTTGGCCACATCAGTGTCATAGAGCTTCTCCACAGCCTGTGTGATCTGATGCTTGTTGGCCTTAACATCCACAATGAACACAAATGTATGGTGTCTTCTAGCTTCTACACAGCTGACTCAGTAGTCAGGGGGAACTTGAGGATGATATAGTGGTCAAGCTTGGTTCTCCCAGGGGCGATCTTCCAAGGATGTTTGGGTTGCCTTGGGAGTGCAGCAGATGGGTGCCATCAGAAGTTGGGTGACATGTGTGTCTTCTCTCTCTCTCTTTTTTTTTTGTGTGTGACTGTGGATGCCTTTCAGCTCTGCTTTCTTTGCCTTCAAAGCCTTTGCTTTGGCTTGAGCTTTGAGAGGGGCAGGGGCTTCGTTCTTTGCTTTTGGTGCTATTTCAAGCCTCTATTTTTGTGAGGACTAAATGCACTGGAAAAAAATCTTATGAGGAGAGTATTTCTCTACTTTATGTTAGAGGATACTATACTGTAGCCTACAGCTAACAGCAAAATTCAAACCTTTATCTCTTCACCTCCAAAAAGTTGCTTTTAATGGGGATGTCATATTGCCTCCCTATTAGGTAGCAACTAGAAAAGTGCTTGGCAGCTCTGACTCTCTTTTTTGCTGGTGTTAGCAGCTGGTTGTTGGGCACCATAGGCCTCATATAAGGCAAGACACTGTGTTGGCCAACACAGAAACAGCAAGACAAAAGGTGGATAGATGACCCCTGGAAAGAATCTTACACATAAGTAAGACATACTCATAAGCAGATTGTCTATTTAAAAAAAACTGGGCCTCTATTCTTCCATCTGACAAATGAAGCTAAATATACCATTTCTCACTTAATGGTTTACAAAATACTTTGGCATCTAATTTTCATTTGAACCTCATGGCAATCCTGATAGTAGCAAGAAAGTAGAAATCTGCAGGTGTACCTGTGCAGATGAGAAAACTAAGGTACAGAGAGAAGTCTGTGAATTTAAATTCCAGTTCTAACACTTATTAGCTTGTGACCTTGGGCAAATGACTTAACATCCACGTGCCCCTGTTTCTTTGTCTATAAAAGAGGTTGGGTGGGCCTCGGAAGGGCTTAATGAGTATTAAAAGAAGTAACATAAAATTCCAACGCAATAACTAGCATATAGTAGATAGGTTCATTATTCAAGGTAAGATAGCCTAGGTTCAAATCCCAACTCTGCTGCTTACAACTAACTAAATAACCTAGGAAATGATTGTCTATTCCTGTGCCTCAATTTCCATACCTATAAAATAGGAATAAAAGTACCTACTTGTTGGGTTATTAAGGCAGTAAATATGGTAATTCATGTAAAAGTGCTTAAAATAGCATTGATACTTAGTAAAAGCCCAGTAAGTGTTTTATTTTATATTCAACCATTTTACAAATAAGGAAACCTCAGTGTAGACAGGTTAGCTAACCTGACAGCTAGCTAGTGACAGAACTTCAAATAAAGGTCTGTCTTCAAAGTTCGTTGTATGAATCCACAGGCTGTCTCAGGCCCTTCTTCTTTGTATCCTTGTAGGCCTTGAAGTCTGAGGCAAATGCTACCTACCAGCTGTGTGACCTTGGCAAGGCTTCTTAATGTCTTCAAGCCTCAGTTTCTCTTTATAAAAATAACAGTATCTCACCTTGTATATAAAAATAACTATGGCACCCTCATAAGATTGTGAAGAGTCAACGAAATAACGTACATACAATGTTTAGCACAGTGCTGGCAGCAAGAGCTCAGTCAATGTTAGCTATTATTACTACACTTATTTCTGCTACTCACTCCTCAAGGCAGCAACTAGCTTCTGCCCTCACTGTTCTTTGGCAGTCGCCAATGACCTCCTTACTGTTAAATCCAGTAGACATGCTCGGTCCCCACTGTATTTGACTTCCCGGTAGTACTTAACACCCTTGATTTGTTTTCCTTTGGGAAATGTACTTATCCCTTAGTTTCCATGTTCACTCCTCAGTTTCTGCCATTCTTAAATGTTTTTCCTCTGTTCCTTCTATCCTCTATCTAGATCAAGGTTGCTCAATTTTGGCATTATTTACATTTTAGGCTGGAAAATTCTTGTGGTGAGGCTGTCCTGTGCACTGTAGGATGTTTAGCATATGCTAAACGCATATGCCAGTAGCATTCCACACCATTCCATCCCTCAATTTTAACAACCAAAATTATCTCCAGACAAATGTCCCCTGGGGAACAAAATTGCCCCCAGCTGAGAACCATTACTTTGATTCATTTCATGGGCATAGTTGGCTTTAATTACCATCTAAAAGCAGATGACTCCTAATTGACACCTCCACACCAGAGCTTTCTCCTGAGCTTCTGAGCCACTTTCCCAGCTGCTGCCCTGACATCTCTTCAATGGTTTTCAAGTACTTCAAACTCCACCTGTCCTAAACTGAACTCTTCCCCATCTCACTGTAACCTCATCTTCCTAACATAAATAAAAGGAACCAACACAAAAGATGCGAATCTTTCTTAACTCCACCTTCTCTCTTACCTCCCATATCAATATTCATTAACATCTATCAATTCTACCTTTTTAAATGAGTCCACTTCTCTCTATTCCTACTACACAACCTTTGCCAAGATTATCATTATCTCAACAGTCTCTCAACTGGCCTCCCTGCCTCCAGTCTCATTCCCCTCCAATTATTCTCTCTCCACTTCCCTTCTTACACTGTAAGCTCTGAGCCAAAATGAATTTCCTTCAGTCCCTACAACACACCAAGTTTGCTCACGTCTTTGGGACTTTACACATGCTATTCTATCTCTCTGGAATATCTTCTTTACCCCATCCCCCCACCACCAAGTTATTGAGGTAAACACACCTTACTTCCTCTAAAAAACCTTCCCTTGTAAAATAACTGCTGCACTAAGGCTCTGTTAGGTGTATCCATCACTCTTTTTAGCTTCTCTAACCAAGAACTGATCACACTCCACTGTAATTGCATATTTGTCCATCTAGCTGTGAACTCAGTGAAACCGGAATCTTACTCTGCTCACCTTTATATCCTCAATGCCTGCCACAGAGTAGGCTTAGTATATGCTGAACAAGTTAAAATTTGGTGAACAAACTAACATAAAACAGTGACTTGTTTGTCTCCTGTTTTAATCATAAAAGTGGTGGTCATTCTGGCCCCAAAGCTCACGGTCCAGGAGAATAGGGAAGGAGAAGCATATGTAAACAACTGCTTACAGGACAAGAGTCTCTTTCATTATAAAAGCAACTTTGAGATTGGGCGAGGCTAGCACTTATTTCTTCTAATTTTCCTCTCTCCCACAATTCTCAAGTTTCATTCAACTTAACTCTTCTCTCTTTTACCATGAGGAAATTGAGCCAGAGAGCATCTTTGGCCTTTCTTCACATTATAAATAAGAAATCACTTGGTAGTCTTTTTGTCCCACGAAGGTCTGGCAAACTCCTATCCAAACTTTGAAATGCACCTCAAATATCACTTGCTTAATAAAGTCTTCCAAGAATACCCAAGGGTTTACTTCAGATTCTGTATTCTCTATATCAGTTTACACATATCTCTCATTGCTTTTCCAGTTATATGTTTACTATCTACTGAAGTAGACTATAATCTCCTCTAGGGAAGGGACCATATGCATTCAAGCGTTTTTATGATACCTACTATTTCCTAGAAACATTGGCCTTGGAAGGGTAAAAACAGGTCGTGCTCAGACAGCAGGAATATTATGTGTTTGGACATAATGGTTAAGAGCAGAGGCCCTAGAGTCAGACTGCCTGAGTGTAAACTCAGACCCCAATATTTATTAGTTGTGTTAACTTTGAGCAAGCTATTTAACCCATCTATGCCTTGTCCGTAAAATAGTAAACTACCTCATAGCTTTATGTGGAGATGAAATGATTCATCACCGTAAAGTTCTTACAACTGTGCCTGACAAGGGCTCAACCATGTGTTTGATATTCTACTAAATAGCTTTGTTCCTCCGCAGGGCCTGAGAAACAGTAAGGGCCTCAAATAAATTACTATGGTGCCCACCAGAACCACTGACGAGAATTCAGTCTACAGGATGAGAGAAGAGACAAATGTAAACAAATACTCACATACAAGATTCTGAAATGTCCTAATAGCCTTTCTAACCCTAAAATAGCACCGACTTCCATGGCTAGAGCGAAAGCAAACAGTTCCTTATTTCCCTTTTCTGTGGTCTCAGCACATCTTATGCTGTCAACTCACACCCAGCTGCAGTCCACCTGAACCTCTCAGCCTGCCCTCCTACATCTCTCAGGTTATCTCCCCGCACCCGAACACGTCATACACAGAATCCTTCCCCCCGAACACGCGTCTAGCACCCTTATTTTGTCCTTATGGTTAGAGTTGTAGCCACTTTAGTTCGCTTATTCACGTAATCTCCTGAGATGGGGTCACTGTCCCCATTTTACAAAGAAATTGAAGCTCAGAGAGGAAAAGTACGCTGGAATCAAACGAGGCACTAGTGCCAGAACCGGGTCTCGGTCCGCGTGTATTGATCAGCAAGGTGAGCTAACCAGCTTGCGACTCCCACCTTTCCCCTCCTGCCCCCACGCCCCTCCAGCCTCTCTAGGACAACCCGCGGAGCCGAGACCAGACTCCGACGCGTTACCCCAACAGGCTTCAGACCTCAGCGCCCCGCTCAAGCCGGGCTCATGTACCTGAGGTAGCAGCCGCCATCTCGCGTCGCCTCAGCTGCACCGAGCCCCCAGTTCCATTCCACTCCCTCCTTTGACCAGCCTTTCTAATTCGAATTTCCCGGTGCCCCGCCCCTCGCCTAGGCTCCACCAATCACGGCTGCTCACCGCCGGAAGTCCTTGCTGCGGATTGCAACTCTCGACTCTCTAGGGCTCGCTCCCGAGTCCTGCTAGAAAAAGGTTCCGCTGGCGGAGGACACTTACGCGCACGCTGGACGCCGCTGCCGTTGACGTCGGGGACCGTGCTGCGGCGCAAACCCCGAAGCCCGACACGTTGGCGACAGTGGCCGTTGAGGGGAGCTGCTAAGCGCCGTTTAGTTGGAGTTTACTGCAGAATTTTCGCCTCATTGTTTTTCCCTCAAATAACTACGAATTTCTGTACAAATCAGGCAGACAGTGATCTAAGGCACTTGATCAATTTATCCAAAAATTTCCCTGAACTGGGTACAGCTTTCACAGTTTTCGTGGCAGAAGTGGTGATTATATGACTAAGGAAGACGTTGCGTGGAAACGAGATAATAATAAAAGACTGGTAGCGATCTTCACTTTCCAGTTTCTTGCCTCAGAAGTTTCGCGTGCCTGTGGGGCGGAGTCGTTTTGTAGATTGCGGGACTTGATCTCTGCCAGTCAATGGTGCTTTTTAACGTCTGTTAAATTCTGTAGGTCTGGAGCACGCTGGACGCATCGTGGGCAGTCACGTTGCACTCACCTCTTGCTGAGACAGAAGCCAGGTGACATATGTGCCCCCTTATGTTGCACGTCTGAGCCAAGAAGACCAGCTTGGGTTTTCCGTAGTTAGTAACGCAGCACCTAACATGTCGGAAGCGGTAAAGGTATGTTTGGTCTGTTAGTTTCACCCAAGGTTTCATGTCCTGTAGGTTCAATTCTGTTAAGTAGTACCCTGTCCTTTCTGAAAGCTTAACCAGGGTTCTGGTAGGACCCTGGTTTAGACAGTGTACCAACCTATTAGAAAACAAAACAAAAACCAAATAGTGATTCTCAACTTTTTGGCTTTGTGATCCCTTAACATTCTTAAAAACTGAAACCCAAAGATCTTTGTTTATATAGGTTTCATCTATCCACATTTACTGTATTAGAAATTAAAACAAATTTAAAATATTAATGCACTTAAAAATTACGGTAATAAAGAAAGTGGATTAGCAGTTGCCAGAGGATGGTGAGGTGTTGGTGAATTGGGACTATCGCTAATAGGTGTATGGTGATGGACATGTTTTGTAATTAGACAGTGGTCATAATTGCATAACATAATACATATACTAAAAATTACTGAAGTGTGCACTTAAAAACGGTAAATTTTATGTTATGTGAATTATAACTCCATTTAAAAACTTGCCCCAAAAATGCAATAACAAACCCATTAAATATAAGTAACATTTTAATTTAAAAAAAATAAAAGTTTCCAAAGCAAAAAAAAAAAGCATATAAAATTGTTTTACATTTTTATAAATCTAATGTCTGGCTTAAGAGAAAATAGGTGGATTCTCATATTTGCTACTGCATTCAGTCTGTTGTGATAGCACACATCATATAGCCTCTTGAAAACTCCACCATATACTCAAAAAAAGATGCAAGGGGAAAAAATGTCATCTTTTTTTTATTATGGAAGTAGTTTGGACCTTGCAGACCACACTTTGAGAACTACTGACTTAAAGGATTGGCAATTCCGTATTACCCTGCACTTCAGAAACAGCTATTCAGATTTTCACATTTGTTGCCAGTCCCCAGATATTTGGTAAGATATCTGCCAGAAATAGTGGAAAGAACATAGGTCAGGGAGTCAGGACTTATATGGATGAATAAATAGCTTAGGTACAGGACTTTGATGCCAGGTCACCTAAGGTAGAGATTTAGCCTCTTTGCACCTCCACTTCCTCAGATGTTAAAAGAGAATAGTGGTCGAATCCACTCCTAGGGTTGTTTTAAGGATCTGCACCAGCCTTGTAGAGATTAGGATTGTTAAACATGTGACATTCAAAGAGAATAAGATATTTCAGTTCACAGTGTATTGTTTACTTGTAGGTGCTAGCAGCCACTGTCCTGGGTGGTGGGGCTACCATGGTGAACAAGAAGACAGACATGGTCCCTGTTTTCCTGGAGTTTATCTTTTGTGGAGTTTGGGGTGTGGGAGTGGGTGATGGTGACAGACAATAAACAGAATTTTAAGGGAAGGGTATCAAGATCTACATCTACCTGGTGGAAATTCAGGTTGTTAAACACCTGATATTCAAAGAGAAACAGTAATTGTTTTTTAACTTCCAGTCTAGGCCATTAAGCAAAGGAGAGCAGAAGAAAGTAGAACAGAGTTTATGCCATAAAAATTGGAAAGAGACTAGTGGGTGAGGCAGATGATGCTGTCCTTCAAGCCTGAGAAGATTAAATAAGGGCTATCTGGGGTGAAGGGCATAATGGCAGTGAGGAAGAAGAGAATGGGGACTGGAAAAGAGAGGACCAGACCTAGAGGGCCAGGTGGAGAAGGAGTCCTCAGATAACAGAGCACCACTGGTGGCCAGGAAGCCAGTGCTAGTCTGCCCTCTTCCTTCACATAAAATTATACAACAGCTATGGTGAGGGGGCACTACCCAAAGTGGCTCAGCAGGATTCCTGCTGCACAGTCCCACAGTCCCTTTCCTGAGGGCACTGAGGACTGAAGTTAGCTTTGGTGGCTGCTGTGCATGGACAAGTTTGATGTGCTCACTGGAATGATGAGGCTTGCTCTGCAGAGGTTGCCTTGAGAAGACAAAAAAGGATAGTATATTAATATTTACAAGAAAACAAAATATTGAGCAAGGATTCTCAAAATGCGATCTGGGTCTCCCTGGCCTCTGGAAAATTAAAACTCTTTTCATAATAATACTAAGATGTTATTTGCCTTTTCATACTTACTCTCTCTTAGGTGTACAGTGTTTTCCACAGTCTACATGATATGTAATTTCACAACAGATGGAATGCAGAATGGGCTAAACTAGTCTATGGTGAAAAAGTTAGAAGAGTGGTTGCCTCTTGGGAGCTGGGGCAAGGCAGTGACTAGGGAGGGCCCAGAGGGAATGTTCTGGGGTGATGGTAATGTCCTATATCTTGATAGAAGTTTGGGTTACACAGGCATATGAATTTGTCACAACTCACATGCAGAAGCATGAAATGGTTTTCCAACTATGTGATCCTCACATTGGAATTCCTTGTAAGATTTTGTTTCTAAGATGTTTGAAAATTATGGATGTGTGGCAAATGCTGAGGTTTTGACATCAGAAAGATCTGAATTTAATTCTGATTCTGCTACATACTACGTTTTTGACTTTGGACAAGTAACAGCATTTAGCAGAATGCCTGACACATTATAGGTTCCTAATAAATATTTGTAATATGAATGAATGACGTAATTTTTTCTGAGCTCTAGTTTTGTACTAAGTCCAACAGATCTCATTTTCATTTGCTCTACCAAGATTTAGAGGGTTTCTGAGCTTCCTTTTGATGGCCAACTGAAGCAGAGAGTAGAAAAGATGCTTTTAGCTTGGGTTTGCTCAGTTGTTAAATCTTGGGAATAGTCAGGGATGTAAATTTGGGTGAGGAGGCGGTACAGTGACCTCTGATGTCTGTCCCTGTGACTCTCATACCACCTACAAACATATCAGCGGCTTTCTGTCTTGATGAGTTCATCTGAAAAATGAGACTACTACTACTACTTTCCAACAAGATCATTGTCATAATCAAATGAAATAATTTTGAAGAGAACCAGAACTCATAATGGATGCTCAATAAATATTAGTTGCCTCTTCCATTCTTCTTCTCTCCTTACTGTTTTCCTTGAAAGATACCCCCTCAAAACATGTATGACCACTGATAGTCTTCCTACCTGAAGTGATCCTTAAAGGTTCTCCCATATGCCAGATGTTAATAATAAATCTATATTTGCTGTCCCCAGCACACACAAGTCCAGATTCATGATAACACCAAGAATTGCACTTTCACTGGCTGGGCTTGAATTTACTGGACCCAAACCTTTCTTGAAATCCATGAGTGTAGTCTATTACTTGCGGAGTTGGGCTCTGTTGGTAATTGTTGTTTAGCAATTTAACCTCAGCTTTCTCCTGGATGACTGCATCAGCTTGTGCAGGTTGAGGCTTTTCTATTCTTGGGGCTACTCATCTGGCCCGGTCTTGTGTTCCCTTGGCACGTCTCTCTTCTTGTTCCCCTCTGCAATTGAAGCTCGAGGACCCAGTACCAGCCACTGTGGAGTTCATGATGATCCAAACAAGGAAGTAGTCATGTCATGCAGTTAATTTGGTGACCTCCTGTAGGCCTCGGGGTTCTTCATTTTGAGAGATTGCCTTTAAACTCCAGTCATCAGAAGAGTTGTGGGCTCCCTTTGTAGCTGGAGCCTTAGGGCCCTTCATTCCAATCATGCTCCAGAGCACTCCCTGAGGAGGCCTCAGACCACAGCCATTCCAGACATGCCCCCAGTTCAGGCCATTTCAGGCGATGTGTCTGGGACCTCTTTCCTTATACACACATCTCAGTCATTCCTATATAGCATTCAGCCACTGGACAAGGAGACCCATTATTTTTATGTAGCAATAAATTCCTAGAATTTCAATTTCTAGGATATGAGAGCTAAATAGGTCTTAGAGAGCATCTGACCCAAATAAGCTCATTTACAAATGGGTAATTGAAACCCAGAAAGGTTAAGCATTTTGTCTGGGGTCATATAGCTGAGTGGAGCTAGAATTTAGGTTTCCTAAGTCCCTGTGCAGTACTCTGTCAGCTCGCTGTGACCTTTGATAGCTAGGTTCCTTACATTACTCAGGAATCCTTTTACCTGACTTTGGTCAGAAGACTCCTTCACTCCCTGCTATTCTCCTGATTCCCCACTCCAGCCCTCCTAGGTTTTATGAAGTACAACAGCTAGTTTATGTGTCAAATTAATGTTATGTGACTATAATAAAGTAGTCGATCAAAACTAATCTAGGTGTTGCTATGAAGATATTTTATATAGTTAACATCTGCAATCATTTGACTTTAAGTAAACATTATCCAGAATAATCTGGTGAGCCTCATCCAGTCAGTTGAAAGGCTTAAGAGCAAATCTGATACTTCCTGATATCACTTTATGTAGAATATAAAATTAAAAAGTCAAACTCTTAGATATGGAGAGTAGAATGGTGGTTTCTAGGAGCTGGGAAGTACAGAAAATGGGGAGAGGATGGTAAAAGGGTACAAACTTTTAGTTATGAGGTAAGTTCTGAGGATCTAATGTATAGTGCTGTGACTATAGTTGATAATCCTGTACTGTATAATTGAAATTTGTTGGGAGAGTAAACCTTAAGCATTCTCATCAATTTTTTCTTTTTTTTTAAAATTTGAGATGATGGATTTGCTACTTTGATTTGGAAAATCATCACATCGTACACTTTAAATATATTACAATTTTTTGTTAATTATACTTCAATAAAGCTGGAAAAACTTTTTAAAGAAAATGAAGTTACTAAAAGTATAAATTTTGATAACCTAATAAATTAATTTGCAGAGGAAAAAAAAAGAACAAAACTGAGATTTCCCTGAGGAAGAAGAAATTCTGTCAGTGGACTGCAGCACGCCCCCTGCCGGGAGGTTTTAGACTGCTGGCCTGTTTTGTAGATTTCAGACTTGCTTAGCCAGTCTCCACAGTTGCATAAGCCTGTTCTTTGCAATAACTCTCTTTATGTATATAGGTATGTACATCTACTACTGGTTCTCAGTAGAATCTGACTTATTTAACTGAACAAGTAAAGATTAGGTATTAACTCCCTGAAGTTTTACTCCATACCCATTCCCCCATACAATCTAAACTATATCTTCACTCATCTTTATTTTCTTCCTTTTTTCCTTAAGGTTTCTCATTCTCAAACCTACGTAAAATATCCTCCCTACTAACTTTTGAGACCTTATTCTATTATTTATCTCTTCTTTCTTTAATCTTCAGCCTCTTCATCATCATATAAACATGCCCATATCTCTCCTGTTTAAAAGAAAAGAAAAACCCTTCTTCCTTACATCCCTCATAACTATGACTTACTAGCCTATTTTCTGGCTTGCTAGAGCCAAATTTCTTGAAACATTCAAGTCTTGCTGGCTGTATTTCCTCACTTCCCATTCATTCCATGAGCAATTGCAACCTGGTACCGCCAATCCACTGAAATTAAATTTCTTTGGAATAATTAATGACTTTCTGATTGCCAAAGCCAAGGAATCTGAAGTTTGTTCTTTTCTTGACTTGGTGGCATTAACCACTCCTTAAAATTTCTTTCTTGCCTTCTAGTGCATCACTCCTCACTTCCTTTACCTCCCAGACCACTTTATTCTTTTTTTTTTTTTTACCTGATTCCTCTTCTATGGACCAACAATCAAAAATTGGTATTCCCCAACTGACTTCAGCCTTTTCATTTTATATGCCCATAGTTCCCCTGGTGACTTCTTCCACACCCATCACTTGAACTTCCTTATCTATGTGCTGATGAATTCTAATTCTAAGCCCTGTATCAAACCTGTATCAAAGCTTTGTTCCCAAGTATCTCTCTACCTAATGCTGGATCTCAACCAAGATGTACCACAGATTCATCAAAACTCAACAGGTCCAAAAGTTAATTGATTTGTCCTTTCATGTTCCTCCTATCTCAGAGAATATCCTTCTCTTTCCAGTTGCCCAAGCTACAGATATGGTAGTTCTCCTGACTCTCCTCCTTCACTCACCCTCATGCATTCAGTTATCAAGTTCTTCTGAGTCTACCCTCCCCATAAGTCTCTCAAATTCTTCCTTTTTCTCTCTTCTTCATATTACTGCTTTTGTACAGATATTAACCATTTCTGATCTAAACCTAGTCTCTTAAGTATTTTCTTATTCTGCTTTACCTTCAGTCACCTTCAGTTTTCCCCACTTACACCAGGAAAATGATTTTCTTATAAATCTTATCAATCCCCTGAGCAAAATTTTGGTTCATTATCTTCCTGTAGCCTATAAGATAAAGTTTAAATAGTTTAACATAATATGCATGGTCCCAGCCTTTGCATGAGACTTCACTTTTGTCCAATTACAGTTGGCATTTTAGCTGCCACTTGTAGTTTTCATATTTTCATATTTCTGCATAAGCTGGGTCCTGTATCCCCTACTGCTCCCCTGTACACACACACACACCCCTTCCTTTACGCTGAAAATTTCCCTGACACTCCCAGAGAAAGTTAGCATCCTATTAAAAAAAAAAATCTTTATTATAGCACCAATAAAACTGTCTTCTTAGAAAAAAAGAACCAAATCTTCAGTAGTCCTTAATGTGCCTAGCACCTAGCAGGAAATGTTTGACAAATGTGTGATTAGCTCAATTTAGTAATTTGAAAACTTTATTAAGTAAAGGAAATCTTTCTTTAAAATCTTCTGCAAAAGCCTATATGTAGACTAGATGAAAGTCCTCTTCTGCTGTGGCTGACTCTTAGGTGCCAGTGCCTTCACTGGCCATAGTGTGAAAACTACTGATTTAAAGGCTGTCCTAAAGTTGACCAGATATCTGTCAAAAATCTGTCAGATTCTGCCATAAAAAGTTTGATGTGCTGACACACACTATAACCTCAGTCACCCTTGCAAATATGTTAAATGGAAGAAAACAGACACAAAAGGCCATATTATTATATAATTCCCTCTCTTTGATGTCTGGGATAGGTACATCCATAGAAATGGAAAGTAGGTGAGTGGTTACCAGGGACTAGGAAAGGAGAATGAGTAGTGCCTTCTTAATGGCTATGGAGTTTCTTTTTGAGGTGATGAGGAGCTTTGCTTAGTACACAGAAACAGACACAGAAAGGCAGCCAAAATTGGAAGACGAAGCAGAAACCATATGAGAGAATAGAACAGAGATTCAGAAATGATGGAGTCAAGCAATGAAACAGATGCAGAGTTCAAAACACTGGTTATAAAGATGCTCAATGAGCTTAAGGGAAGTGTAGATGAACTCCCCCCCCCCCCCAACAAAGAGATAAAAAAAACACATAAAAATGGAAAGGGAAGTTATAAAGGGAACCAGTCTGAAATGAACCACACATTATCTGAGATGAAGAGTTATATTAGATAGAATAAACAGTGGATAAAGAAGATCAAACCACTGATACCGAATATGGGGAAGCCAAGGACACTCAATCAAAATAGCAAGAAAAAAGAAGCCAAGACTATAATAATAATTTAAGGAGCACGTGGGATACTATTAAAGGTAAAAA
>KE814631.1:1305-14775 GCA_000465285.1 Eidolon helvum
TACTAGAGAAGGAGGATTTTGTCTGTTTTTTTCCTATAACTATATAACTGAACTATATCTTCAGTTCGAAGGACAGAGCCTACCTGCCACAATGTAGCCTCTCCATATGCTTATTATTATTGTTCTTTTTGAAATGAGGTAATTATGTAAAATCAATGTCCATTGAATCTGAAGCTAATAATATAAAATTTGCTGATAAATCATGTTATGTCATCATACTTTCAAAGAAAGACACCCATAGAACCATTTTAAAGATATAATTAGTCAACAAAAATTAAATTTACATATATCATCATCCAAATAATATTGACTTAAGGGTATAATAAAAATACACAAAAATTAAGATATTTAAATATTAAGATTATAGAATTGTAGTGACTCTATCCTTTTCTTGGTTGTCTTTTACTGTTATTACACCATCATTTCTTACACTATCATTTTTTCCCCCTGATATTAAACTGAGAGCAGCTTCACTTTCTCTTGAGAAGAGGAAAGACAAGACAGGAAACCATCCAATGGTTGAACTGCACTGAATATTTTAATGCTGCACTTTTAACAGCTGAAAATTTTTCATGGAATAGCTCCAGCACTCCTCCATTTGTGAAAAAAAAATAATTTAGGAAGCTTCTGCCTTATGAGCAATCCGTAACCCTTAGGGAAATTGGATCAAAGAAATGTACAATGTGCCTATGAGTCATCCTTAAAATACTGGTATTTTCTTCAAAAAGCTTCTGTAATAGGAAAAAATTATCATTCCACACAAGCTTTTGAGACCTGTTATTACTTGGTAGATTGAGTAACCCTTGGAGACAAGGCAATCTACTGGCTAGGTAGCCTGGAAACAGCTTCCAGACCAATCGACTGCCTAGAAACAGTTCTTGGACCAGTGAACCACCTAGAAACAGTACCTGGACCAATCACTGTCTTCTAAGAACTGTTTCTTCTAATATCTGCTACTGCTGCCTTGCAAACCAAAACCAGAGAAATAAAAAATACCTAAATTATTTCTACTCTGACTTTACATGTCTCAGTCCATCTATGCTTATTCGACAAGCACCTCAAAGGCTGTGCCCCTCAGTGGAATTCGTTCTGTACCAAATAATTCTTTAGCCAAGGAAGAATTCTTTTCCTTTGTGGAATGAGGTAAAAAATAAATACATTTCAGAATATATCATTTTATACATTGTACTGACTTTGCTGTTATTTTATGAGTTTAGTTTTTTTTGGTTTTTGTTTTTTTCATTCAAACTGGATTGCTCCCATTCTTGGCTGCATGTTAGAATCGCCCGGGCAATTTTAAAAACTTCGATGCCCAGGCCTCACCCCAGATCAACTACATAATAATTTCTGTCATCATATTTGTTAAAGTTCCATAGATGATTCTAGTGTGCATCTTAAGTCGAAAACAACTGCTTCACTAGATCTTAACTCGATTAAAAGCACGCCAAAGGCACGGCAATTTCTTATATTTTGCTTTATTTTACCCCATGCTGCCTAGTCTAGTTTTTCCGCCTAGACTAGATAACCAATTGATTGTAAGTATACAAGGAATTACAGAAATGTGGCTAGAATTTGGGGTAAAATCAGGATTATGTCATCCTCTGAGCTAAGTAAGGGCACGTGGAGTAATTGTTAGAACTTGTTCTTGTGTACTCAGATCTGCATTTGAGGTCCGACTCTATCACCATCTTACTCTCTGTCCTAAAGTAAGTTAATTATAAAATGATGAAACAAAAGTATCTATTTAAGAGGGTGTCATGAGGATTATATTAGATAATGTATATAAAGCACTTAGCATGACCCTTGGTACATGCTCTAAAAACAGCAAACTAAAAATAAAGACAAAATGGCTGACTTGCACAAGTATTCCTTCCTAAGAGCTGATTTGTAACATTAGTGGGGGTTTAGAAAGTGACCTGCAGTGATGGTGTTCAAAGTGTATTCTCAGGCCTCTTATTTAAACAGAAATGTGATCTAATCAACCCTTCTGTAACTTGAACATTTCAAGTAACATTATAGTAATGTAAGTGTCACTGTCTGCACAGAGAAGCTATAAATTTTTTTTTTTTTTAATTTAAAAACCACTAGACAAATAGATAGAAAAAAAATAAAAATAAGAGGTAATGAGAGTATGGGGCATCTCTAGCACTTTTGGGAAGAAAGAAGCTTTCCTTCCTGTTGGGAGCATTTTTGTTCCAGCTTTGGGAGACTTTCCCAAATTGTTGGAATGATAAGAAGGAAACTATGCTGCTACTCTAGCTGCAACTTGATGGCTGGAGAGCTGATAGGCCCCTTTCCAAGACAGGAACTCCTTGGGGAATATCAAGCCTTACCCAGTTGCAAAGCCTCCTGGATCTGGGGGTTAGAACCATATAGTATAGCCACCTGATCTTTTCTCCTCAAGAAACCCGTCTCAAAACCCAATGTGTAGTAGGAAAAAGTTTTCAAAACTTAATTACTTTTACATTTCAGTTTGTTAAGGCCAGGAACTTCTCTTTTTAATTAACTTCCACTAGTCAAGATAATACTAGCTTCCATATACCTGAAGGACACACAGTGAAATTGATTCTTCCAATATCTAAAAGAAGCCTTAAAAAGAAATTAATAATAGATTTTTCAAGCTTTTCAGCTATTGGCTTATGAGATTTTATTTTCGCAAGGTTATAACACCTACCCCTCAATCCCCAGCTAGGGGTATCACAAATATGTGTCATTGGTCATAAATAAAATTAGAAATTTCTCCTACTAGGAATGTAGAGGAAGGGCCTAAGTGCATTCTAAAAATAGAAGGCCATCTTTATTATGTCACCCAGAAAATAAAGCATTATTTAATGATTTCAAATTATTTTCTAAATAATACCCTTGTGTTCTCAATGTTATTGCAGCCCCTTAATAAGTTTTACTTAATAATAATACTCCTGTGGTTTGAGAAAGCTAGTATAGCAGTAACATGCATAATTTATTTCCCAGGACATGGATAACATAAACTCAAAACTGTAATTTGTCACAAATATATACTACAAATGTAATATATGATGACAGTTTTTTTTTTCATATATATATCTAGTTGTTCCAGTCACAATTATTGACATGACTGTCCTTATCCCCATTGAATTTCCCTAGCACCTTTATTGAAAACCAATTAACTCTACATGTATGAGTCTATTTTTGGATTCTATTCTATTCCATTAATTTATTTACACCAATTTCACACTCTCTGCGTGAATATAGCTTTTTAGTAATTCTTGAAATCAGGTAGTTAATTCCTTCAACTTTGTCCTTTTTCAAGATCATTTTAGCTATCCTATATCTTTTGCAATTTCACATAAACTTTACAGTCAGCTTGTAAATTTCTTTTAAAATAATCCAGCCAGGATCTTGACTAGATGGTTTTAATGCTATAGACCAATTTATGGAGGGTTGACATCATAACACCGTGGAGGCTTCCAATCCATGATCAATTTGCCACTCCATTTATTTAGATCTTTAATTTCTCTGTATAATATTTTGTATTTTTCAGTGTAGAGGTTTTGTATAGTTTTTGTTAAATTTATTTATTCCTAGGTATTTTATGTTTTGATTTACTTTGAAATGGTTTTATTTTTAAAAGTCACACGTGGCCCAGTAGCATAAAGTATGTCTTGGTGAATGTTTAAAGTGCACTTGTAAAGAATGTGTACTCTGCAATTATTGGATCATCTAAATATGTCTGGTCAAGTTGGTGAGAGCATTATTCAGATCTTCTATGCCCTTATTGATACTTGTCTACTTATTCTATCACATACTAAAAAAAGAGTATTAAAATCTTTAAGTATGATTATAGATCTATTTCGTTCTCATCAATTTGCTTTGAAATACTTTGGTGTTTTGTTATTAGGCACATCACACTTAGAATTGCACGTGCTTTTGATTAACTGACCTTTTTATCATTGCAGTATCGTTCTTTATCTCTGGAAATATTCTTTTTCTTTAAGTCTACTTTGCCTGTCATACAGTAATACTAGCTTTCTGATACTTGGTGTTTGCATGGTATAGATTTTTTACACTCTTTAATTTTCAAACTGTGTCTTTACATTTAAATTCATCTCTTGAAAACAGTATATAGTTGGGTCTTGCTTTTTATCCAGGCTGACAATCACTGTGTTTTAATTGGAGTGTTCAGTTAATTTATATTTGGTATAATTGTGTGATAGATGGATTTAAGTCTACCACCTTACTATTTGGTTTTTGTCTTCTTTCTTCTTTGTTCCTCCTTTTGGTCTTCTCTAGGATAAGTACTTTTTGTATTCCAGCCTATCTCCTTTATTGGCTCTTTAGATAATATCTTTAAAGAGATTACCTAAGATTACAATATGCATTCTTAACTCATCACAGTCTACCTTGAATTGATATTACACAACTTCATGTCTACTATAAGAGCCTTACAACAGTATGATGATAATTTTCGGTAGAATTCATATCTTTTTTGAAACTTCAAATTTTTATATACACATTTATCAAAACTCATCAGATGGAACACTTAATATGTTTGCATTTCACTGCATATGACTTTTACCACTAAAAATAAAATAAAATAAACAAACATTAAGCTCTAGTTAATGACATGCATACTGAAGTGCCCAGGGATGAAGTTTACTGATGTCTGAAACTTATTTTGATACATATCAAAAAATAAGATGAATTGGTGAATGGCAAGAGGAATAGCTAAATGGACAGATATGTGACAAAGCAAATATAGCAAAACATAAATTGTGTGATAGAGGTGATTGTTTCCATTTTTCTTTGAAATTTTTTATAATAAAATGTTAGATAAAAAGCCAATCTTCTAATTCGACATTAAAATCAAAATTTAGTCTATTTTGTAATGTCAAGAAACTATTTAATGAAATCTTAAGAACAGAAAAAATATGCACATAAATTTGTTCTGGTGATGGCCATAATGCTCTCAGTGATTCCTTGACCTCCTTGATTCCGGACCTGGCCTGAATCCTAAATTTACAACACTGTCTGCAAGGCTGTAGAGGATCTCCCCTTTGCCTACATTTCCAGTCTCATCTAGCCCTGCTCTTCTCCACACTCTGCACTCCAGGCATGTGAGATTTTCCGTTCCCTGAATGCCCTAGGCTCCTGCTTGCCTGAGTCCTCAAGACCTCCACATAAACTCTATCCTTGCCTGGAATGCTGCTCATCCTGTTTGAAAAAGCATGCTCATTATTTAAGTTTCAACAGAAATATAATTTCCCCATAGAAAAATTCCCTCATCTCCCAAAGTAGGTCAGGTTTCCA
This sequence comes from Eidolon helvum, assembly GCA_000465285.1. NCBI lineage: Eukaryota > Metazoa > Chordata > Mammalia > Chiroptera > Pteropodidae > Eidolon > Eidolon helvum. The sequence goes on from KE814631.1 coordinate 6,592, forward strand.
TTCTGGAAGAACTATGGAAAAGCACCTCGCAGGGCCTGAATCTCTATGAAGCAAGCACAGGACAATGAACTTTTCTTCTCCGAGAAAGCAGATGTCACTAACAGCCTTGTGACCTGTGTGAATTATCCTCAAGTAAGGCATTCTCCTTCTCAAAAATAAAGAGTATGTGTAGCATCTAAAAATCCCTGAATAAAAGCCTGTTTTGATGTAGAAATCATGCTTGCTTGCTTTTTATGTTACATAATAAGGAAAGAACTATGTCTCCTTAGTGCCTTAAAAGAGGTAAGAGAATTGTGGTCAGATATTGCCATTAACCCACAACTTCTGCTCTCTGGAAGCAATACACCTGGGGGTTGGGGGGTCAGAACACCAACACACACAAGAACACCAACACACACACACACATGCACACACACGCACACGCACAGAGGTCAGTAGCCTGTGCAGTAGCTCATCAGCAGGCTGTAAGCAAACCCCCTTGCCACCTGCCCCCAATCTCTACAATTTGCCCACAGTCTGCCATCTCTCACATATAGAACTGTCTGAACAACTATAGAGCTCTACCTTCAGTCGGAGGTCTAGAAGCAGTGCTATTATAACAGAATAGTAATAACGTAGAGTAATAGGGAACAAAAAGGAGTGAAAACCTTGGCTTGGTCTCTGCCTTTTGGTGGCCTGTGTTGTCTGTCTCATTGCAAGCAAAAGATGTAGAATAAGATCTGATTCTGATCAGAAGAAAGGAAACAGCTCCAAGTTGACAAAGCCTACAACAACTCTTGACAACACATTGCCCATAACTCTCTGTGCTTCTCTTTGTAAAACTGGCTCTCAATCTTTTCTTCAATGTTTCTCTTCCCCATCAGAATCTAAGTTCCATGAAGGCAGAAACACGTCTATCTTGTTCCCTGTGGTATCTTTGCCAGGTAGTTCATAGTAAGACCTCAATAAATATTTGTTGAAAAAGGGAATCTCTGAATCTGCTTCATTATAATACTACTTTGTATGTTCCATGACTATCCTAAATACCATCTTATTGTGTATATTTTTTACCATATTTATTCATTGATTCTTTCATTTAACCATTTATTTACTGACATTTATATAACACCCACTAAGCACTGAGGAAGCAAATATTAGTATTACATATTCTCTACCCTTAAAAAGTTCATAATCTCTAAGAAGCTCACAGACTAGCAAACAACTACCATATAATACAGAAATGCCACAACAGAATTTATAAAGGAGACTATAGACACAGTAGTCAAAATAACAAGAAACTATTTTCTCCTACCAAATTAGCAAATATAAAAATACAATAGTAATAGTCAATCTCCCCTTCTTCCTGACCAACAGAATCTCAGTTTTTCTTCTGGTATACATACGTCATCCATGTAGTCAGGTAACTCAAGAGAAGCTGACTTCATTCTCAGCTCCAAAAGTTGATTCCAAATAAACTAAAATCACAATCCCATCCAGTAGGATTGCCAGTGATTCGTTCAAGAACCTAAGCTTAAAACAAGTTTAGGGTTAGGGTTAGATTCCCCCAGGAACTAGTCTATGTCCAAGAAGCAAATGACCTAAAAATGGTCCAATCGGACTGAAAAGTGAAACTTTATTCCATTGTTAGGGTAGCATTTCTTCCCCTTTCTTGCTGGACATGAGCAAGAAAGCAGGCTGCCTTAGCCTATTATCTGAAGGGGCCCTAAGAACAGTGTCAGCCCATGAAAGAGGGAGTGGAGTGGGGAACAGATGTGAAATAACCATAGAAAAATAGGGTAGAAACACAAATTATAACATATTTAGAGAGCGCCCTACTTCTGTGACTCCTGTTATAGCAGTAATAGTGATTATCGTATTTTCCTTATTGTTTAAAACAATTTGAGCTATTACTTGCATAAAATTATCCTGACAAAGGTATTGTGAAGCTGTGCAATAATGTGGAGAAATGTTTATGTTAATACTACTAGCCAAAAAAATAGAATATAAAATAATATACATGCAATGATTATAACTATTAAAAAGAATATGAGAATAGTTACAAAAATATTAACAGTGATTGAATTTGGATAAGTGTACTACTGAGAACTATTTTCTATGATAAATGTATGTTGTTACCATAGTAGAAAGCGTTTAAAAATGTTTTGGAAATCAATGAATATCTAACTCTACCTAGAGAAGTCACAGCAAGCTTTACTAAGAAGCGATGTGAGCTAACACTAAAGAGTGTCTTCACCAGAGGAAAAACAAAAAGGTAATTCTAGGTCACACTTCCTTCCTTTGTTAGGTTTGGACAAATTGACTCTTATTAGCCTCAGTTTCCTCATTTTAAACTAGGGATAATATTATCTACCTTAGAGAGTTTGGGTTGGAATTTTTAATTTTTTTACTATCATTGATATTATTATTATGTCAAAGGCAAAGAGTTATGAAAGCACATAGCTGGTTCAGGGTGATTTGAATATTTTAGTATGTTTGGAACATAGGACACATGGCAGAGATGGAGCTGAAAGTGTGGCAGAAGTCATATCATGAAGGACCTTGTATATCACATGTGGGATAGAGCTTCAAATAAGCTTGAAGCCTTACCCTGTTTGGGAAAGTCAGATTCAGAGGTCACCTGAGATTGTTCCTGGATTCTGCCTGGGCCCACTTTAGTTGCTTTGACATGTACTGGGGCTAATTCACATTGTCTCTAATACTAAATGCCTGAAAAAATGGCATAGAGGTAAATATCCCCTTGGCAGGGTGCATTCCTACCCCTAGAAAATTAATTCACAGTTTGCACCAGTAGGCTGTAGGCAGACAGAAAAGCTCCAAATCTCAGAACAATTGGGAGAGGCCATCCTGAGAGGGGCTGGGCTGGCCCTTCTTAAAGGACATGGGCATAGTGGTAGCATCAGCATAGGATGCCATTACGGAAACTCGAAGGCAAGGAAAACTTGTCTTTCCTATAGCCCTGGAGGATGCTGCCAAGTCGTATTTTGTCCTGCATAGCAAAGGACCTTTAGCCTGTGGTGTTTATAGCATCTTTTCACCACTTTCATTACCCTTTTGGTTACATGCTAAGGAATTTGTTTTTCTTTCTGTAGGCCAGTGGTTTTCCCTCTTGTTGAGCCATAGACTTTTTGAGAATGTGATAAAAGCTACAGACCCCCTCCTGAGAAACGGGCATATTCATGTCATTTGCCTACACAACTTCAGAGGGTTTCTTGCCCCTCGTCCATTTATCTGCTAAATGTCTATGGACCATAGGTGAAGGACCTCTACTGCCAAGAATGGTGAGTCATGGAAAGGTTTTTGAAAATAGAGTGATGAAGCTCTCCAACAGTGTGGTAGAAAATGGGTTTGAAGGTAGATGGAACAAAGCTGAGACTAAAGCAGGAAAACCATTTATGAGGCCACTGCAAAAGTCCGAAGGCCTGAACTAAAGCAGTGTTAATGGAAAAAGAAAGAAGGTGACAGCTTGGACAGGAAGAATATATCAATCTTTGTCACTAAATATGTGGAAAGTAGGCGAGGAGTACTTGGGTGAGAAGATGGGCTTTGGGAATCCGCATTTGGTTCAGTCACCACGGTCAAAGCTTTGGGGTGCCAGGAGAGTAAGTCCTAAGCTGTGTGACATTTAGATCTCCACATGCCATCTGCCCACGAGTACAGCAACTAAAATTTTCCAATTTACCATATTAATCAAAGAAAATAACACAGAATAAATGTATTAAAAGTTCTGGTCCTTTGCAATGCCCTCCATAATAAATTTCCTGTGTCAACATTTATTAAAAAAAAAAAAAAAAAACTAGGAATAATTTCTCAGAAAGCATCATTTTATATCATAACAGAAATCTTTTATTTTGACAATGTTAGTTGAAGTAGCCACCTAGAAACAATCAATTTTAAAAAGAACATAGAGTACTTCTACAAAGATTTAGTACCGATATGGATTTCCTTTTTTAACTTAATGACTCACCAGCAAAATCCTTTAGAACTGGAAGGTTCTGTACTTTGTGAGATTGCCAAAGTTAGTCACTGATTTATTCCCGTGTGTTTTGAAAGAACCTGGTGTGTAAATCTGAATACTGTAAACCTGTAAACCTTGAATCTTTTCAAATCTAGTTTTCCTAATAAAGTTGCCTAATGGTTGAGAGTAGAATCACAAATTGGGGGGCAGGGGGGAAGGGGAGGAGGTGTGGGACCTTTAATGTGCTAAATTTCTCTGCAAAAACTTCTACTGAACCTATATCTAGAGGATCGGCCACTGATTCAGCAGGAACAGAACCGGAGAAGTGGGTGCTTGGGTGGGCTGATCTAACTTTCTGACCACAATCACCAGGACTGATGACTTTGGGTTGGGCAATATTCCTGGCGTTCTTAAATTTAACAGAGGAAAGGGATCCAGATAAGGAAAGTCTCTTGAGTTAAATGCGCCGTTATAGATCATAGTAAGTGTTGTAAAAAAATGTGCATGGTTCTGTGATAATGTCTGATGGGGGATTGACTTGGTCTAGGAATGTTAGAGGAATTTTTAAGGTGACTCATTTGTTATCTGTTGCTGCACAACAACCTAGTCCAAAATGTAATAGCTTAGAACAACCACCTTGAAGAAGAGAAACCATTTATTTGCTCACAATTTTGTCATGCAGGCTCAGCTCTGCTGATTCATTTCTCTGCTGGTCCTGCTGGCGGTCACTCGTGTAGCTACATTCAGCTGGCACAGAGGCTGGGACACAGCTAGGATTCTCTCATGTGGTCTCTCCATTTGGTCCCTCCAGTAGGAGAATCAGACCTTTTATACGTTGGCTCAAGAGCACAAAAGCAGAAGCTGCCACCTTTCTTAATGGGTTTGGGATTGGCATAGCATCATTATGTGCTGAATGCTGTTCGTTACAGTAGTCACAGGGCCAACTCGGAGTCAAGGGGAGGGGATTACACAAGGGCACAAATACCGGAAGGTGTAATTCATCGGGGCCACATTGTAATAAACTACCAGAGTGACATTAGGCAGAGATCTGGAAGATGAGTAGGAGTTAACTGGGCAAAGAAGGCAGAAGAGTGTTCCTGGCAGGGTCCATACTACATACCAGCAATTATAGCAGAGGGACACAAGGAGCTTTTGAGTGACTGAAAGAAAACCAGTGTGGCTGGAGTGCAGAAATCAAGGGAAAAGTGGTTACTAACAGGAAAGGGCAAGACCATGTCACTCCATTCTGTCCTCTAAGACTTTTCTGTGTACAAGGGTAAAATCCCAAGGAAACTGGTTTAAGCAAAACCGTAAACAAAAACAAAGGAATAAACAAAAACAAAAAGAGAGAAAAAAATTTTTTAGTTCCTGAAAAGCCAGGGCACAGTTCACTTCAAGTATGGCTGTATCCAGGGCTTCACATGATATCACTAGGAATTTGTCTACCTCCATCTCTTAACTCTGCCTTCCTCTTGGGTGGCATTACTTTCAGACAGCTTCTGAAGTTTTAGGCTTACATCCTCCCAGATTTAAGTTCCTTTCTTTCTCTGACTAAACATGTTCCAAGATGATATCAGCATCAGTCTGGGGCTCAATAGGAATCAGATGGTACACTCAAATTAGTATAATTTAAAATAATTTATTTACCCAGGGACTATTTCGTGGTGTGCTGGAGCTGGCTCACAGTAACTTATAATAGCTGATTCTTAGCATGCCTTCCCAACTCCATGTTCAGTGACTTCATACTGGTAGCTCCAAATGAGTTATGATGGGAATATTTACACTACGCCAAATAGCAAATGCTACAAATTAAGGCTCTCTCCCTCCTTCCCCCCATCCCCAGCTACTTACCAGCACATCATAGGATGATTTACAAAGGTGTAGGAGAAGTGTAAGAATCCTGCAAAGACCCAAGGCTAATAGTAGCAAAGGAACTATGAGAGAGAAAGGTTACCAGAATCCAGAAAAAAGAACTGTGACCTTTAGTTGAAGGATACCCACAGGCTGAGGGGTATCACAGGAAAGGAGCCAAAGGTTAAGTATTCTGACTTTAATTTTCTGCACCAAAGGGGGTAATATTGTTTTATAGATTCTGGAATTAAAAAGGTAAAATGACATAATCAATTGTTAAGTCAATTAATATTATTAGGATGTGGAGAATTTAGCTGCCAATTTATTTGCCTAATGCTTAAAGTACAGGGCTAGCTTTGGAAAGTCCTCATGCTTTCCTTGCTGGAAATTCCCATGGCCAGACAGTTCAGGGAGCCAGCCCCATATTCTCATCATAGACTTCCTCCTCACACTGGTTTCAGATTCATTTTATATATAAGCTTAAGAATTGCCATTGATATGGGAATTGAGTACATGAAAAAATGGTGTTTCAAAATAGTAGAGAAAAGATGAAGTATTAGATATATAACACTAGGACAATTGGCTAGCCATTTAGAAGATAAAACAAAATTATATCCCTACCTCATACCAAGATCATATGTTTAGAAACTTGGCAGGAGAAAAAGCCTTCAATAAAACACAAAAAGCAAAAACCATAAAGTAATGGCTAAGTGGAAAATATTTGTATATGTAGATGGATATGAAGATAAATATTTACATAGGTATTTATTATACAAAATACGTATAAGGAACTACTTAAGATCAAACATAAAAAGGCAAACATTCCAACAGAATAAAAGAGGAAAGACTATGAAAAAGCAATCTTATGAATAGACATTCAATTTCATTAGTAATTACAGAAATAAGAATCTACTTCCATCAATTTGCTTGGCAAAATATAAACATTCATTATATCAAGTGTCATATCAAATATACACATATATATGTGAAGGCATAGAGAAATAGAGAGTCTCACCCACTGCAAGAGGGAGCATAAACTGTTATGACCATTTAAGCAGCAATTTGACAATACTTTTAAAATTAAAATGTGCATATCATATGATCTAGCTACCCTACTTCTCGGTATCTACCCAGGAAAAATGTTTAGATATATACAGAAGAGACATCTGCAAGGATCTTCACCAGGCATTTGTTATGAAATGAAAAACTGGAAACAACCTAAGTGTTCATCGGTAAGAAATGGTAAATAAACTAAGGTCTCTCCATTACTCTGGAATATTATATGGCAATTAAAAAGAATGAGGCCTGCCTATATGGACTGGCATGAAGAGCTCTCAAGAGTGAAAAAAAAGATAAATAATAAAATACAGTATAAGATAAAAGTAAAAAACACAAACAAAAATTTACACACACACACACACACACACACACACACAAATGTATATTTCTATAAAGAAAAGGCCTGGAAGAATGAGTAAGTATTCATCTTTGGACAGGGTAAAAGGACTAGAGTTGTTTATCAAGGGAGAATTTAACTATCTGTAATGTTTGATATTTTTATAATGAGAATGATTTATTTTTTGTGTAATCAAAATTTTTCAAAAATATTTTATTTAAATGCCATGTTTTATCTTTATATAAATAGCTTTATTGAGATATAACTTACATACTATATAATTCATCCATTGAAACTACAGTTCAGTGGTTTTTAGTATAGTCACAGAGGTGTGCAACCATCACTACTATGTAATTTAGAACATTTTTATCACCCTTAAAAGAAATAGTCACTCCCTATTGATCACCCATTCCCCCAACCCTAGGCAACCACAAATCTACTCTCTGTCTCTGTATATTTCCTTTTCCTGGACATTTTATATAAATAGAATCATACGACGTGTTTTTTTGTGTAACTGGCCTCATTCACTTAGCATAATGTTTTTAAGGTTCATTCATGTTGTAACATGTATCAGAATTTCATTCCTTTGTAAATAATATTTCATTACATGGATACACCACATATTGTTTATCTATTCATCGATTGATAGATATTAGGTTATTTATACCTTTTGGCTATTATAATGCCGCCATGAACATTTGTGTACAGGTTTTTGTGTGGACATATGTTATCATTTCTCTTGAGTATATATACCTAGGAGTAAAATTGTTGGATCACACGCTAACCCTGCATTTAACACTATGAGGAAGTGCCGTGCCATTTTCCAAACCAACTGCACCATTTTACATGTCCACCATAATGTCTTTTGAAAATTGTACTATAGGGTAGGTTATGAGAGGCAATAGTTCTTTCCCTTCATTTAAACTACCTTCAAAAAAGGGTTTATTTATATATATACATATATACACATGTATATGTGTAT
>AWHC01249571.1:0-10651 GCA_000465285.1 Eidolon helvum
GTGTGTGTGTATATATATATCTCCTTCCAGATGCCTTATAAATTGTGGACCTTCCATCACAAGACATGGGACATCCAGATAAAGTGAGATGTGGAAGTAATGTGGTAATGAGAAGTAAAGTTAGAGGAAACTTTATAAAGAACAGTGGATCCACCTATATGCAAATCTACTAGATCACCATAACCTGAGAACCTTAGTGCTTTATATTCCACTTTACAACAGCAATGTTAACACTAATCCTACGGAAAAACAAATGGGTTTCCAAACAGTAGATTCTATAGTCAAAATACCTGACCTCTGAGCAGAAGACCATGAAATGATGTCATGACATCACAATATAAGTATCTTTGACTAAATAGGTGTTTCCTGGTTCCCTAAATCCTCTATCAACTAGCCACTTTGCTTCATGTATTTTTAAGCAAACCCTCTCTCTTAGCCTGTCTTCTTCAGCATGTTTCATTTTAAAGTATCTTCCATCTTAAAAACAAAAACCTCACTGTGAAATTTTTCATTTTGGTAATCTCCCAAGCCCACGAAGTACCAGAAAAAAGTTCCTCAAAGAATATTTGTTGAGTAAGTGAAAAATAAGAGAGGCACAGTTAGAGAGGTATATTCAAAAGCTGTCGGCAATTCACAGAGAATGAAAAGAAACAAATAAAAAGATGATCAATGTTACAAATAATTAAAACTACACTGAGAAATTATTTTTTACCAACCAGACTGGCAAAAATTCAAAACTTTTTCTTGGTGCAGCTGTGGAGAAATAAGCACCTTCTTACATTGCTGGTGGGAGTTTAAATTGGTACAGCCATTATGGAAGACAATCTGACAATATGTATCAAAATTCCATGTGCACATACTCGTGACACAGTCAGTAAACTTACAGAAATTCATTCTACAGATATACTAATACATGTGTAAAGATTGGATGTGTATGTTTATAAGTATGCAGGTATGGCATATATATACACTTAAAATATTAGTCATAGCAGTGATGGGAAAAGATTTCAAAAATGTCATTGTCCATCATAAAAGGTAAAGTATACTATTTATGGCAAAAAGTAAACGTATATATACAGTAACATATATACAAATTGTGTGTGTATACATATATACACAAGGACAAGCAAACGGCATTGGCTATCTCAGGGGAAGAGAACTAGTGGCTAAGGGACAAGGATAAAAGGCTTTTTTACTGTATACCTTTATTTACTTTCTTAAATTTTTATTTTTCAATTAGAGTTGACATTCGATGTTATTTTATGTTAATTTCAGGTGTACAGCATAATGATTAGACATTTATATAATTTACGAAGTGATCCTCCTGATTAGTCTAGTACCCACCTTATGCTACTAAACCATTTAAAAATAATTTTTAAATACTAGCTTTACTGAGATCATCTATGTTTCTAAGGAATTTTCCCTTTTTCATATCCTAAATTTAAAACAAAACCTCAATGTTTCCCATCGTTTCCCTTCTATTTTAATTACCACTCTCTTCCTTGTATCTTACTTATATCTTTCAAGTAAATTTCGATCCCTAAATCCACACACACATTTCCACATAGAAATCTAAAGAGGCATAATCCGGATTAAGTACCAAAAAGAAATAGAAAGAGGTATAGTTGTACTGTGTATCAAATACAGAGAAAGGCTAAGATCTGTAAAGCTACAAAAAATGAAAGATGCTCACTGAGTGGAACCAGAACATAAACGTTCGATTAAATACAATGTTGTCTTTGGAATTTTTTTTCATTGGAATTATAGCTACAAACATGGATTACCCCAACAAAAAAGAGGTCCCTAGAAGAAAGAATCTCTAAATAGCGTTATTACCTAGCACTGCTGATCCAAACAGTTATGTTTTCTCTACATTCTAAGCTCTTAAACTTCAGCATGGCTGGGCCCCAAGAATTTGCATTTCTAACAAGTGCCTGCCTGGCTGACAAGATGCTGCTGTGCCAAGATGACACTTTGAAAAGTACTGGCCTAATAATACAATCAAGTGATCTACCACGGGCACTAGACATCTTCAAAGCCAGTGTACCGTAGCCCCAGGCGGTGGTTCTAGAGCTATGGTCTATGTAACTCTATTCTATAGTGTAGTAATTTCCTCTCAACTAAGCCTCTCTGTCATACCTGCTAATTGCCTAATCTTCAACTTTTACTTTCTTCATTCTGGTTTTTTTTTTGTCCTTTTCTATATATATTCTTGGTAGACTTTTTATTAGTTTCTGCCATTTACACTTTTCTCCACCTGTTAAGTGATGTGCAAAGAAGAAATAAAACTCTTCCAATGGAAATGCCAAAGGGCATTCTGCCTAAGGACAGAAGTCTGCTCAAGTCAGACTACAGAGATTCAAGTTACAAAGAAGAGTTGGAAGTAAATTTGCACATTTTTGAGATCAAAAAAATCTCTATAAGAAAAATGAGGAAAAGAAATTCATTTGACATTTAATGTTATAATGAAAGGAAATACTGACCTGCAAGTTACAGTGCAAATAAATATAACTGGCTTTAAATACAAGTACACAAAGAAGAGGGTGGAAATGGATACCAGAAATTGAAATTTAAATGCACATTAAAAGTTTTACTCCTTTTAGACATCAGAACTAAAGTACTGTCACTACCACGTTTGTAACCAGCTAGAATCATATTTTGACAGATCTATTAAAATATGGTGCACCTCTTTGTGAGAGGCAAGATGGAGGTGAACTGGATAAACAAATCATTACTCTGAATCCGGGATGTAACTCAGATCCTTAGGCCAACTGTGAACAATGTTCTTAAGATTCCCTTCAGGAAGGAGACAAAAACTGAGGATTCTAACTTTATCTTCCGAAAATGCAAGGCAAAGCAGACCCTAAGCTGGAGGGAATGGAGCTTTCCTCAGAAGTCTCAGGGATATCTGAAAAGGAAAAAATGCTAATATATCATAGGCTAAGACTCAGCAAAGGCCTGAGTCTTGGAAGAACTGTGTGCATAATAATAGACCAACCTTCACAGGGAAAAAAGCCTTAACTTCAGGGTTAAAGGCCCTCCTTTGCAAACAGTGAGACAGGAAACACCCTTTGTCCCAAACCCTCCAATAATCTGATTCCTTTTAAGATCAATGAATGTCCAAGAAAATATCAGGTCTCACAATCATCCCACACCCAAAACATAATTAACTCTGTGCCTTCCACTGTATCACAGACCTAATCAGATAATGTTATCTCTTATTTTAGAAGCTTGCTGCTCTTCTATCTTCAAAGATGGTTGCTGCCTGCTTCAGGAAGGGCAGTTAAGAGAGAAGGGACTTAGAAAATGGAAGAGCAGCAAGATGAGGTCTTCCTATGACTGTATTCAATGTAACCAACATTTTTAAGGAGAATGTCTGCCCCTGTCTTAAAAACTGACTATATGTAAACCTTATCCTTAGTAAAACCCTGCCCTTAAAATCCAGTCCAGAAAAGTTTTATAAATGCAAAGGATAAAAACAAGATCCTACAGGTGCACTCCACAATGAATTACCTATGTGTACGACAGATTTGTGTTGTTTCATGTCAAATGTTGGCAGACTTTCCCATTTTCTCTCATTAGTATGAATAACTAAAAATAATCAGAACCATTTTATTTGAGGAACAGAACACTGGTTAGGCATCTAATATAATAAAAGAAAACTACACTTTTCAAGCAAGTTTCTATTGTTAACGATTATTCAATACAGCATATTATAGGTGCCCAAACTGCTAATGAACAAATGTTATAATTTGATGTGTAAACTATACTGTTGGCTCTCAGATGGTATGTCTACATTCATTTTCCATTCTATATTTGATTTCAGATTCTTACTAAAATAATTAAGCTGAGAAGGTATTATGAAGCAGAATTATCTCATTTAATTTTAGTTCTCCTTTCTGGGACCCTCCCCAGCTCTATGCAACAAAAGGAGGAAGCCAGTTTAAAAAAAAAATCAAAATCAAAATACTCTTATAACCAAGGGGGTCTTCAAGTTGATGAAAACAGGAAAATTAGGATTGATCTAGCAGAAAGGACAATTAGACCCAGTTCTCTGAATTTTCATAAAATGACCAATTTTACTTAAAGTGTTCTATACCCAAAACAGGCAAAACTAATGAAAGAAATAACTTATTGTCCCCAGTCAAAAGCATCTTTTTTACACTAAAGTATCTGTACCACTTCATTAGCTGATAATAAAAAATTGACCTCAAGTGAAATTTTCAATAACGTATTAACATATAGTAACCTAGGTTCCATGATCTGTATGACTTTTAGTTACTTGTTGGTGATTAATCAAAGCAATAAGTTTTCCAACTCACTCTATGGTAATTTTACAATAAAACCACTAACCTTTAATATTAAATGAAAATTGTACAGCTTGAATTAAAAATTTACTATCTTGGCCTTCATGACAAGGCTGTTACTCTACAAAAGTGGACTCTTTCTCTGTGAAACAAGAAATAAAACTCTTTGCTTTTCTGTACAGAAAACTATAATTTTCTCTAGATATAAAAACAGAATATAAAAATGGTTTAGATAACAAAACCAGAAACTCATGTTTATGACACAATTAGACGACAAGAATCCTCATGAACTCCGAAGTGCAAACAGGGAAGGACAAACCACCAGCAGCCATGAGACCATGTGACTTGTGATTGTGCCAAAGAAAGCAGATAAAAGTAATGGGATGTCTGCCAACTCCCAGAATAGGAGAACCCTTAACAGCCCTCAGATAGTCACTGGAATTTCAGACCAATTTCAGATTAGCACTTGAAACTGGGAAGGGTTTTGCCCACTCCAATAGCAGGTGAATGTAGGCCCAAAGGGGCTGGCGGTGGGCTAGCCTTCATGGACTCTTAAAACTAACCCTCCAGGACCTGCCTTCCAGGACAAGGACTCATACTGAGGAAAAAATGCTGTGAATGGAATCAAAACAAAACAGAGACAATAGAGATGAAAAAAGAATAGGCCTAGGTAAACTGGGAGAGGGGAACCAGGAAATCTCAGAAAGCGAGCAGTCTGTGCAAAAACCACAAAAGAAGTGCTATGAGGGGGGAAACAATCTGAACTAATCTTCCTTCTCAGAGCTGGAGAAAACCAACTTCACAAAAATTAGCAACAGAAAGTACTGAAGTCAAATCCCATACAAAGTTATTATAAGGAAGGGATTAAACAGCAATATCCCTACAAATAATAAACACCCCCTCCAAAAGAAAATCAAAACCAGCTAAAAGATACTAAAATGATTTAACACATGAAAAATGTAAGTTAGAATTTTTTTTAATTCAGAAAAGAGGTGATAAAACTCAAGGAAGACTGATAAATGCATCATTTCACAAATGAACACTATTTTAGAAGACAAAAGCAAATAAACAAAAACATGCTTTAAGAGAAACAGATGGTTAAAATGCAAAAAAAGAAAACAAAGAAATAAATAAAAAAGAATGCAAGCAAAAATAACAAATATTAAAGATGGGCAAAAAAGATCTGACTCAGAAAATAGGAGTCTTTGACGAAAACAACAACAAAGCAATGGAATACAACAAATACTGCAAACTATAATTCAAGAACATTTCCTAAATTAAAAAATGCTTTGTCTTCTGCCCGCTGTGTTGCAAAAGACAATCAAAACCAAAGCTGAAATTCACCCTCAAGACAAAACAGGCTTTGGCAGTTTCACTTAGATATTGGTCTTGTAAATTAATCTCTTAGGATACTGCCAACTCCTAGATGCTTCTCAAAAATGCTTTTATATTTTATGTAAAAGTTTTAGTTTTCAGCAAGAAAACTGCTCAGGTTAACATAGTATGCACATTACTGAAAAGGAAATCTAACATCTTTGTGGAAATATATTTTTTTTGTAGCTTTCTTTTCTGCTTATCAATGTCAGGAAATTTCCCATGTCATTAAAAACTTTGTAAACCTAAATTTAAATTGTTTAATTATATAAGTTATCACAACTCACTTAACCTTTCTGGCATTTGGGGAAATTCTGTTGTTCTCAAATTTTTAGTCTTAAAAACCAATTTTAATGACATGTTTATATGAAAAATTGTCCACATTTCTGAAAAAAGGTGTAAATACATATTGAAAGAGCATATCATGTATCTGAGACTATCAACCCTGAATGATCAACACCATATTCTTTAAAAAAAAAAAAAGTACTAGACTTTAAAGAAAAAGTCTTTTGGACTTCTAGGCAAAAAGAGCACAAGACTTACAAAAAAAAAAATTGGACATTGCCAGCAATGTTTTATGACAGACGAAACAGAGAAACATATTTCAGATACTTAAGGAAAGATAATGTAAACCAAGAATTTTATACCTGGCAAAAGTTACCTTCAAATATCAAGAAACAGTTATCACTATGAAAGAATTCAAGAAAAGTTCTCAACTTTCAGAGGAATCTACTAGAGAATAAGCTTCAGAAAACTAAAATGACTACAAACATATATAAAGGCTGCTATGAGCATAAACTAACTATATAGTTGCTTGCAGAAGTAAGATTAAATGAAAGTTTAAAGAGATTATAATATATAATAGCTATACAACATGTAGACACAGATCTATTAAAAACGACTCAGAAAATGGAGAGAACATATACAAAAAACTACTACCTTCTATTTTGACTCCACAAGAGAAATAAAAGTCCTTATCTCCAGAGCCCTTCCTTATTGATACACTAGAATACTAACAGCTGGGTTTGACATTCCAAAGAGAAAGGGGGAAAAAAGAAGAAAAATAGTACTAGGAAAGTTTCTCAAAACTAAAGATAAAGATTTCTTTGCTGAAATGCTAAGAACCAGAACGAAGACTGAAAGGCCCCACATTACAGTGATATTAGTATGAAATTTATTTGTAATTTGTAGATGACATGGTCATCTAGGAATTCCCATGGAATCTACTCAACTAAGATACTAAAGCTAATAAATAAGTTTAGCAAGGTTGCAGGATACATCATATAAAAAAAAAAACCTATTCTAGTTCCATAACCCAACAATGAATCAGAAATTGAAGTTAATAAAACAATACCTTTAACAATAGTATCAGAAAATATAAAAAATTTAGGGATAAATATAACAAAAGATGCACAAGAACTTTACACTATAACCTTAATATAATGCTGAGAAATTAAAGACTACTAAATAATAAATATTCACAGATCAAAAGGTTCAATATTGTTAAGATTTCAATTCTTCCCAAAATGATCTACAAATTCAACACAATCCCAGTCAAAATCTTGTACTTTCATATAAGAAATTTACATATTGATTCCACAATGCATACATATTGACTCCATAATGCATAAAAAGAAAGGCAAAAAGAACTTTGAAAAGAAAGAAGAATGTTTGAGGACTTATAATACATGACCTCAAGACTAATTTAAAAATTTACAGTAATCAAGACAGTGTGGTACTGGCATCAAGATACACAAAAAGATCAATGTAACAGATCAGAGTTTAGTGACAGACTCATACATTTATGGTCAATTGATTTCCAACAAGGTGCAAAGACAATTCAATAAAGAAAGAATAACCTTTTCAACAAATGGTACAAGAACAACTGGACACTGACTAATGTGCCAAAAAAAAAAAAGAAAAAAAAAAAAGAACTGATCCATACTATATAAAAAGTCTCTTAAAATGAATCATACACCTAGATGTAAAACCTAAAAACATAAAACTTCCAGAAGAAAACAGAGAAGGAAATCTTTGTATTCTTGGGTTCAGTAAAGATCTCTAAAATACTACACCAAAAGCAGGATCCATAAAAGAAAAAAAAATAATAAAATGAATTTTATCAAAAGTAAAAACTTCTACTCATTAAAAGATACTGTTATAAGAATGAAAAGACAACCAGAGACTAGGAGAAAATATTTGCTAAGCATGTGTCTGATAAAGAACTTGTATAAATTTCTCAATACTCAATAATAAAAAGCCAAACATCAATTTAAAAACAGGCATAAAATCTGAACTTTAGCAAAGAAGATATATGGACAGCAGTAAGCTCACAGAAATATGTTCAACATTATTAGTCATTAGGGAAACCCCCCCTGAAACCACAATGAGATACCATTACACATTTATTAAAAAGGCTCAAGTTACAACTGATCATACCAAGTGCTGGCAAGTCTTATGAATTACACTGTGTCCACCCCAAAGTCATATGTTGAAACCCTACCTCCTAGTACCTCAGAATATGACCATATTTTGAGATATGGCCTTTGAAGAGATGATTAAATTAAAATGAGTTTAGGGTGGGCCCTAAACCAGCCAGAGGAGCAAATTTGGACACACAAAAAAAGACTACAGAGAAATAACTATGTGAAGAGAAAATAAGAGGGCAGCCATCCACGAAACCAAGGAGAAAGAAGCCTTATGAGAAACCAACTCTGCCTTGATCTTCCACTTCTACCCTCTAGAACTATGAGAAAATAAATGTTTGCTGTTTAAACCACCAAGTCTGTAGTATTTTGTTATGGCAGCCCTAGCAAACTGATACAGCAAGGATAAGAGGCAACTGTATACTCATACTGCTGATGGAAATGCCAAATGGTATAACCACTTTGAAAAATAGTAAGAGTCTTAAAACTAAACAAACACCATATGATCCAGCCATGCCATTCTTAGGTATTTAACCCAAAACGGGTAAAAAAGTCCACACAAAGACTGGTACACAAATGTTCATAGCATATTCATCTGTAATAGCCCCAAACTGTAGACAACCCAAGTATCATTAACAGATGAATGGAGAGACAAACTAGTGTTTCCATACAATGGAATACTTCTGGGTGACTTAAAGAAATAAACTATTATTACACACAATGTCATGGATGAATCTGAAAATAATTATGCAAAGTAAAAGAAATCAGACTGAAAAGAGGACATAGTATATAACTACATTAACAAAATGCCGGAAGAGGTAAACTAATCTATAGTGAAAAACAGCAGATCAGCAGTTACCTGGGGACAGGAAGGGAAAACAAAGGAGGTGTGATAAAGGTACGCAAGGAAACTTTGCAGGTGATGATATGCTGAGTATCTTGATTGTGAATCTCATGGTGGGGACATATAGTTCAAAACATATCAAATTATATACTTTAAATGTGTGTAGTTTTCTGTAAGTCAATAATATTTCAACAAAACTGAAAAAAGTAAGCATGCACACACCACATTACAAAGGAGAAACTAATATAGAGTCATCAATTAATAGAAGATTTTAATAAACTTTCTTCAGGCCTTGACAGGTTAAGTAAAAAACTAAGAATAGAGACAAATATTAAGTTGGGACACATGAGTGCATACTCACACATCTAAGTCTAATTCATGAGAAAAGAATTATTTTTCTATTTACAGCACTGCACAAAAAATAAACACAAAGTAGACCTGTAAATAACATCTCAACAAATTAATCAAACATTCTATCATAATGCAATAAAACTGGAGGCTTATGACAATAAAAACAAAAAAAAATCCACTAACCAATTAGAATTTAAAATACTCTTTCATAATGAGTATCAGGCCAAAGGGCAGATCAAAGACACAATTTTAGATTATCTAGAAAATAATTAAAATGAAAACCATGTGAAAATCTATGGGTCACTGACAAATCTGTAACATCGGAAAGCTCAGAGAGTAAATATCTATGTTACTAAAAATGAAAATAAATTAATAAGCATACAAATGAAGAAATCAGAAAAATAGCATGACTAGGAAATCAGAGAAGAGGAATTAATAACAGTATCAACTGAAACAAACACACAAAGGCTGTATCTCTGATAAACATTCAGTTTCACTTATAAATTACTAATAAGCTTACTCAAAAGTTAAAGGAGGAAACCATAAATACACAAAACTGAAAATGAAGGTGTAAAAAAAACCAGGACAGTAAAAAGAACCATAGGAGACTATTTTCTTAACACCCATAAATCTAAGAATAAAGCCCTATGAATCGTCAGCAAAACTGACTCAAGGAATAGTAAACCTAAACAGATAATACCCTGTATGGAATTGGGAAAACAAAAAGCTGCATTCTAAAAGTCCATATTTCATTCATAATCTTTTACACAGTTGAGAAACAAGATGTTCTAAAGCTATTTAAACTGTTTCTGAAAACAGATAAAAATTTGCCAATTCCTTTTAGAAAGAATCATAATAAAATGCATAATACACACACACAAAAAGACTCTAATTTCATTTTTGAAAACTAAGGAATACTCAAAATAATAATTCACTAAAATAGAGCAAAACAAAAATATACCTTATAATTATTCTAATTAGAAGATAAAAAATCACATTCATATTTTTTACTTTTCAATTACAGTTAATAGTCATTATTTTATGTTAATTTCAGGTGTACAGCACTGTGATTTGACATTTATATAATTTAGAAGTATCCCCAATTAGTGTAGGTCCTACCAGGCACTACACATGGTTACTTCAGTATGATCTACTACATTCCCTATGCTGTACTTGACATCCACGCAACTATTCTGTTAACTACCAACTTGTACTTCTTAATCCCTTTTTCACCCAGATCCCCAACCCTATTGTCATCTGATAATCATCAGTTTGTTCTCTGTATCTATGACTGTTTCTCTTTTGTTTGTTCATTTACTTTGTTGTTTAGATTCCACATAAGTGAGATC